>JAJHZJ010000372.1:0-105476 GCA_023548195.1 Bettongia penicillata ogilbyi | reverse complement strand
AGTCTTCAACATTCATTTCCACAAAAATTTGAGTTCCAAATTTTCTCCCCATCTCTCCCCTCCACCCATCCCATGACACCTTGCATGCTGGTTGCTCCGTCCCTACATATGCCCTCCCTTTTGTCACACCCCTCCCTTCCTTTATCACCTTCTCTCTTTTCTTGTAGGACAAGATAGATTTCTATACGCCATTACCTGTATTTCTTATTTCCCAGTTGTATGAAAAAACAATTCTCAAAATTCCTTCCTAATACTTTGAATTCCAACTTCTCTTTCTTCCTCCCTCCCCACTCATCCCCACTGAGATGGCAATTCAATATAGGTTGTGTATGTGTACTTTTACAAAAGGCTTCCATAATAGACATATTGTGTAAGACTAACTATATTTCCCTCCATCCTATCCTGCCTCCCCCTTTATTCTATTCTCTCTTTTGACCTTGTTCCTCCCCAAAAGGGTTTACTTCTAATTACTCCCTTCAGAGGGTTTGGAATATGATATTCTGGAAGTAAAGTGAGCTAGGATTAAAATCAAGGATCACCTACCCAGCAAAACAGAAACGGAAATTCAATGAAATAGGCTTCCAAACAAAAGACCAGAGCTGAATAGAAAATTTAATTTTCAATACAAGACTCAGAGAAATGTGAAAAGGTAAATAGGAAAGAGCAATCATAAGGAACTTATTAAAGTTTTACTGTTTTCATTCCTACATGGAATGATGTTTGCAACTTATGAGACCTTTCCTAATATTAGAGTAACTGGAAGAAATACACGCACACGTGCACATACACACACATACACACACACAAATACAGAGGGCACAGGATGAGTTGAATATGAAGGGATGATATCTAAAAAGATAAAGGATGGGAGCAGAATGTACAGGGAGAATGAGAAAGGGAGTGATAGGGTGGGATAAATTGTCTCACATAAAAGAGACAGGATAAAAGCTTTACAATGGAGGGCACAGGGAGGAGGAGGATGAGAAGTAATGAGTGAACTTTACTCTCTTTGTATTTGGCTTAAGGAGGAAATAACACGTACACTCAATTTGGTTTGGAAATCTGTCTTACCTCCACGTGAAAGTAGAGGGCAAGAGGCTAAGAGAGGGGTGATGATAGAGGGGAGGACAAATGGTGAGGAGGGATTAATCAGAAGCAAACACATTTGAGAAGGGACAGAATTGAAGGAAAGAATAGAATAAATTGGGGCAGGGTATAGGATAGAAGGGACGATAGTCTTTCACAATGTGACTGTTATGGAACTGTTTTGCATGACCACACATGTATAACCCATATAAAATTGCGTGCCTTTTCCATGTGTGTGGGTAGGGAGGAAGGGAGAGAATTTGGAACTCAAAATCTTAAAAAACAAGTGTTAAAAACTGTTTTACATGTAACTGGGGAATAGGATATACAGGCAATGGGGTATAGAAAGATTTCTATCTTGCACTACAGGGAAATAGAAGTGGAGAGGATAAGAGAAGAGGGTAGTGACAGAAGGAAGGGAAGATTGGGAAAAAGGGTATTCTGAATGTACACTGTCATGTGCGGGAGAGGGGAGAGATAGGAAGAAAATTTGGAACTCAAAATCTTGTGGAAGTGAATGTTAAAATCTAAAAATAAATCAATAAATAAAATGTAAAAATGAAAGAATTGCTTTGCTGACAAAATCTACTCTCTGTCCAAAGCATTTGAAGATTAGGGACTACTTATTGACATCTTATCACCAGTAACACAGGACACATTTTTCATTCACATGAAAATGAATTGTGTAGAGATCTCAGATTTCATCTATGTGTGAGGTTCAGACCTTGCAATTTTCCTGTGGTAGAGCAATTGTGGTGCTTGTGATTTGGTATTTAAGAATCTATAAGAAGAAATAAAGAAGGATTTTGTGACTAGGGTTTACCCTATAGTTAAGTAAAATGTACTGCTATTTCAAGATCACTATCAAAGGCCCCATTACATAAAAGTATCTCCCAGACTAACTCTGTGCGGGTGCCCCAAAAGACACCATCTAACTGTGGAAAGAATATTGGATTGAAAGTCAGAAGACCTGGGTTCAAAGCCCTGATTCAGTATTTAATATAAGAGAGTGTGTGTTGCTAAGTAATTTAAGCTCTATGAATTCAATTATTCTCATGTATGAAATGTGAATACTAATGCTTGAAATACAATGTGGTAACCTGTATAAAGACATGACTTTGAAAGCAGGAAGACCTGGGTTCAAATCCTACCTCTAATTCATACTAGCTGTGTGACTGCCTGGGCAAGCAGGGTAAGGACGAATTTTTAACTTTGTCCTCATAGGAAGCACATTATCAGACACATACTATGTACATAATAAATGTTATCTTTCTTCTCTCTCTCTCTCTCTCTCTCTCTCTCTCTCTCTCTCTCTCTCACACACACACACACACACACACACACACACACACAAACACATACACACAATTGGAACACTAGAGTTTAATTTCAACCCCAAATACTACCTGTGTGACTCCAGTCAAATTATTAAACCTCTATCTACCTCAGTTTCCTTACCTGCAAAACAGCCATAATTAATAGCACTTAACTCCCAGGTGGTGGTGCAGATCAAATGAGATAATATCGCTTAACACAATATCTGACACAGAGTAGATAGTTCAAAAAATGCTGGTTACATAGCTAATATGGGAATATATTTTGCATGATTGCACATGCGTAACTTATATCAAATTGCTTACCTTATTGAGAGGGAAAAGAGAGAGAAATTCTCACATTTCTCAACTCACAAATGCTAAAGACAACTTCAAAGGTGAGGAAGAAAGCTCTTTCACCTGGGTGAGAAAGGGGGACAGGTCTGACCCAAACCCTGGCCCCTGCAATAGAGTCCACTTTTGGAGCCCTCTATCTAAAGACCCTGAGGGACTTGGGCAGCTGATTTGGATTTCAGTCCTGAAGGGAGGCCCTGGATTGAGGAGTAGGTGAAAGGTGAAGTTGATGGTGACTGTAGAGAGGGAACCCTACTCACAGATCCTGGGAAGAAAAGAGTGTTTGTGACTGCTCACAGACAAGAGCACAGGTCAAAAGCAGACTAAACACCTCTCCCTTGACTGTGCCACTTTGGAGGAACTGACAACTTAGGTCCCTAGAGTGTACCCGCCCCTTAACAAAGAACTCAAAAGTCAAGCAACTGGGTGGGAAAATGACCAAAAAGGGGTGAAAATGAGCCTAAGGAAGGTGACTTTTTTGGTGAAAAGGTAATTTCTTCCATCCTTTCCTCCATCCTTTGAATAAAGAAGAACAAAGCATGCCATCAGAGGAAGACAATAAAATCAAGGCTTCTGCAGCCAAAACTTCCAAAAAATATATGCAATGATCTCAGATCGTGGGAGAGCTCAAAAAGGATTTTGAAAATCAAGAGAGGTGGAAAAAAAATTGGGAAGAGAAATGAGACTGATGCAAAAATATCATGAAAAGCAAGTCAACAGCTTGCTAAAGGAGACAAAAAATGCTGAAGAAAATAATATCTTTAAAAATAGAATAATCAAAATGACAAAAGATGTTCAAAATGCTAGGGAGGAAAAGAATGCTTCAAAAAGCAAAATTAACCAAATGTAAAAGGAGGTTCACAAGTTCAATGAAGAAAAATAGCTCTTTAAAAGTTAGAATGCAGCAGATAGAAGCTAATGATTTTATGAGAGATAAACAAAGTATTAAAGAAAAACAAAAGAATGAAAAAAGTAGAAGACGATGTTAAATATTTCACTGGAAAAAGAACTGGACTGAAAATTAAATCCAGGAAAGATAATTTGAAAATTATTGGTCTATCTGAAAACCATGATCAAAAAAGAACTTAGACATCATTTGCCAAGAAATTATCAAGGAAAACAGATGATTTTCCAGAACCAGATGGCAAAATAGAAATGGAAATAATTCACCCATCACGTTCTGAAAGAGATCCCAAAAGGAAAACTCCTAGGAATCTTGTAGCCCAATTCCAGAGTTTCCATGTCAAGGAGAAAATACTACAAGCAGCCTGAAAGAAGCAATTCAAGTATTATGAAAATACAATCAGAATAACAAAGGCTTTAACAGTTTCTACACTAAAGGATAGAATGACTTGAAATATGATATTCCAGAAGTCGAAGAAGTTAGGATTAAAACCAAGAATCACACACCCAGCAAAACTGAGTATAATACTTCAGGGGAAAAAATGAAATTTCAATGAAATAGAAGACTTCCAAGCATTCTTGTTGAAAAGACCAGAGGTGAAGAGAAAAATTTGACTTACAAATACAAGAATCAAGAGAAACATGAAGGGGTAAACAGGAAATGGAAGCCTTATGAAACTCATTAAAGTTGATCTGTTACATTCCTACTGGAAAAGATGCTACTTGAAACTCATGAGATTTTTTTCAGTATTAGCATAGTTAGAGGTAACTGTTATGAAAGTGCTTTGCATTGTTGCATATTTATGACCTATCCTGAATTGCTTCTTTTCTCAAAGAGAGAGGGGATGGAGGCAGGGAGAGAATATGGAACTCAAAGCTTTAAGAATAAAAGTTAAAAATTATTTTAGTGTGCAACTAGAAATTAAGCTATACAGGCAATGGAGTATAGAAATCTATTTTGCCCTATAGGAAAATAAAGGGGCAGGTGAATGGAAGAAAGGTGGGTAATAGAAGGGAGGACAGACTGGATGAAGGGGTGGATGGGGTTCATGCTGTCCTGGGGTAGGGGATGGGGATAGATGGGGAGAAAATTTTGAATTCAAATTCTTCTGGAAGTGAATGTCAAGAATTGAAAATAAATAAATTAAAAAAGAGTAGAGTTTTGGAAAAGACAAAGTCCTACCTCACATACAGGTAGGAGTTTTCTCAGGATTAAAGCCTAAGAACTAGAGAGAGGATTAGTAAGAGTGACTGTAGATGGAGGATTTGGTAGTTTCTGTCTATGAAGAATGTCTTAGGAGTCAAGAATAGTGGTAGGGCCATAGAATTAAAAATCAAAACTATTGTTTCTATTTCCAGTAACTTTCTATTTGTCTCTGGGATTTTCTGTTAGTGCTAGGATTAGGGGAGAAAGCAGAAAGAGTGAGAATCCTGTGGTAGAGGCCATATGGCACAGTGAATAGAATTGGATATGGAGTCAGGGAGTCCTGGGTTCAAATCCTATCTCTGACACTTCTTAGCTGTGGGATCTTGATCAAGTCACTTAACTTCTCTGAGACTGAGTTTCCTCTTACGTAAGATGGGGGTACTAATAGGGTTTTCCATATGGTTGGGGATTAAATGAGATAATATATGAAAAGCACTTTGAAATTTTCAAAGTGCTATTTAAATCATGGCTATTTTGTTCATTTAATCAGACTCGGTATTACAATGAAGACAGAGTTCTGTGGAATGTGGGATGTTGGGCTGGGGATTTCCTAGTAGGTAGTAAATCAATTGCTATGAAGAACATCTAGAGTATAGGTCCAGCCTAGAAGAACTAAGTGAAGGTTTACTATCCATTGACAAGACATGAACCTCTTAACCAAAATGGCAATCTCCAGAAGTGGTGTGAATTGTCCTTGTCATGAGTCCTCAACTATTTATCAGAGATCTCTTTCAGTTGGAAGCAATGAAAGTCATCTAATTCACAACACACTGATAGCAGAATGTAAAGTTGGCCCTTGGCTCTTGATCTTTTAAAAAACCGTAATGGAAACTCACTAGAAGACTGCAACAGAAGGAGATATCAGAAGCTCCATAAAAATCTTCTTGAGTTAGAATATAAAGCATAAATGAAAGATCCTCTGAACTTAAGGATAGAGGAGTTTCCCAAGACAAAGAACAATGATGAATTCAGCTGCACTAAGGGAAGCAGACAAATAGAATAAGACAAATGTAGGAGGTTGAGTTGAATTGGAATCTACAGAGAAGTGTAATTGGTGCCAGATAGGAGGAAAAAATGGAGGAAGGAGAAAAGAGAAGGGAATAGACAGACACACAGACAGACAGAAGCAGAGAGACAGAGGGAGAGTCAGAGGGGCAATGACAGAGACAGACAGAAATAGACACAGAGAGATAGAGGAAGACAGAGATATAGGGATGGAGAGACAAAGAGAAAGAGGCAAAGAGAGACAGAGAGAATGGAAACTCTTCACTGCACTTGAATCTAAACAGAGGTGCCAATAAGCTGCAGCATTTATCTGGTTACAAATGGGACAGAGGATAAGCACTGAAGAAAAAAATGCAATGAAGATTGTCTTATAACTATTCCTTCACATTATCATCATGGGGGCTGCCCTAGGTAATCTCATATTGCTTGTCATACAATTTGATTTTTTTTAGTTTTTTCTTCTGTCCTATTTTTCATGATAACCTCTATTTTACTTTGCTAAGATTTTCCCTCTGTTTTGAGCTACATAATCTCTTTATAAGCTTTTTCTCAAATTCTTGAATTTTACTCCTTATCTCTTTATTTATTTATTTGTAGTCCTATCTTCCACTCTTGGAATCCATGTGACTAAAATATTCTTCTTTTCTGGAATGTGTAGTCACTATTACAGAATTATTCTCTCCTGGGGGACAGAGTCAAGATGGCTGAGTAGAAAGATGCACATACTCTAGCTCTTTCCCCAAAACCCATAAAATATCTGAAAAGAATGACTCTCAACAAATTCTAGAGCAGCAGAATCCACAAAATGACAGAATGGAGGAGATTTCCAGCCCAGGGTGACCTGGAAGACTGACAGGAAATGTCTGTCACATCGCATGCAGAGTGGTGCACAGCACAGTCTGGACTGCATGGCACTGGGAGGAGCAGGATGTGAACAGGGCTCTGAGGTGGAATCCACAGCAGTAGCACCAGCAGCAGCAGTTCTCAGATCCCTTAACCAACACTTCACAAAGCCGACAAAGACACTTTAAAGGTCAGGGGAAGCTTTTTCACCTCTGTGACAAGGGAGCAGGGTCCTCCCTTAGCCCCAGTCCCAGGTGGCAGCAGCTGTAGCAGCAGCAACAGCAGTGTCAGCTGGCTGCAGTGATCAGCCTGCATCCATTGTTGGATAAAGTCCCTGGGGGAATTGAGCTACTGATCTGAACCTCAGCCCTAGTGGCAGCCCCGCCCCTGCCTAAAGTCTCTGGGGGAATTGAGCAACCAATCTTAACCTCAACCTCCAGATGGCCAGGGAGGCCATCTCCCTTGATTGTGCCACCTTGGAGGAATTGAGAATTTACAAGTCTCTAGAGTATGTCCTAATCTTGACATAGTAACTGGTTGGAAAATGCCAGAAAAAGGGGAAAAAATAAGAATATAGAAAGTTACTTTCTTGGTGAACAGGTATTTTCTCCCATCCTTTCTGCTGAGGAAGAACAATGCTGACTATCAGGGGAAGATGTAAAAGTCAAAGCTTTTTCTTCTCAACATCCAAACTAAATATTCAATAGCCTCAGGCCATGGAAGACCTCAAAAAGGATTTTGAAAATCAAGTAAGAGTTGTGGAGGAAAAATTGGGAAGAGAAATGAGAGTGATGCAAGAAATCATGAAAAGCAAATCAACAGCTTGCTAAGGCAGACCAAAAAAATGCTGAAGAAAATAACACCTTTAAAAATAGGCTAACTCAATTGACAAAAGAATTCCAAAAAGCTAATGAGGAGAAGAACACTTTAAAAAGCAGAATTAACCAAATGAAAAAGGAGGTTCAAAAACTCATTGAAGAAAATAGTTCTTTAAAAACTAGAATGATACAGATGGAAGCCAATGATGTAATGGAAACCAAGACATTACAAAACAAAACCAAAAGAATGAAAAAATGGAAGATAATGCAAAATATCTCAGTGGAAAAAAAAAGCTGACCTTGAAAATAGATCCAGGAGAGGCAGTTTAAAATTTATGGAACTACATGAAAGCCATGATCAGAAAAAAAGAACCTAGACATCATCTTTCACGAAAATATCAAGGAAGCCTGCTCTGATATTCTAGAACCAGAGGGTAAAATAAATGTTGAAAGAATTCACTGATCACCTCCTGAAAGAGATCTGAAAAGAGTAACTCCTAGGAACATTGCAGCCAAATTCTAGAGGTCCTAGGTAGTGGAGAAAATATTGCAAGCAGTCAGAAAGAAAGAATTCAAGTATTGTGGAAATACAATTAGGATAACAGAAGATCTAGCAGCTTCTATATTAAGGGATGGAAGGGTTTGGAATATGATATTCCAGAAGACAAAGGAACTAGGATTGAAACCAAGAATCACCTACCCAGCGAAACTGAATATAATCCTTCAAGGGAAAAAATGGTCATTCAACAAAATAGAGGACTTTGAAGCATTCTTGATGAAAAGAACAGAGCTGAATAGAAAATCTGACTTTCAAACACAAGAATCAAGAGAAGCATGGAAAGGTGAACAGGAAAGGGAAATCATAAGGGACTTACAAAAGTTGAACTGTTTACCTTCCTACACAGAAAGATAATATTTGTAACTCTTGAAACTTTTCTCAGTATCTGGGTAGTTGGAAGGATTATACACACACATACACACAGACACACACACAGAGATAGATAGATAGATAGAGAGGGAGAGAGAGAGAGAGAGAGAGAGAGAGAGACAGAGAGACAGAGACAGAGACAGAGACAGAGACAGAGACAGAGACAGAGAGCACAGGATGAGTTGAATAGGAAGGGATCATATCTAAAAATATAAACTTAAGAGGTGAGAGAGGAATATATTGGGAGGAGAAAGGGAGAAATGGAATGGGGCAAATTATCTCTCATAGAAGAAGCAAGAAAAAGCTTTTCCAATGGAGGGGAAAAGGAGCAAAAAGGAGCAAAAAAAGTGAAGCTTACTCTCATCACATCTGGCTCAAGGAAGGAATAACATACACACTCAATTTGGCATGAAAATCTATCTTACACTACAAGAAAGTGGGGAAAAGGGGGTAAGCAAGGTGGGGGAAGGATAATGGAAGGGAGGGCAAACGGGAGGAGGGAGCAATTAGAAGTAAACACTCTTGGAGAGAGACAAGGAAAAAAAGAGAATAGAAGAAATAAGGGGCAGGATAGGATGGAGGGAAATGTAGTTAGTCTTATACTACATGATTATTATGGAAGTCATTTGCAATACTACACTTATATAGCCTATTGTGAATTGCTTGCCTTCTCTGTGGGGATGGGTGGTAAGGGAGGAAGGAAGATATGTTGGAACTCAAAGTTTTGGGAACAAATGTTGAGAATTGTTTTTGTTTACAGCTTGGAAATAAGAAATACAGCTAAAGGGGTATAGAAATTTATCATGCCCTACAGCACAAGAGAGAAGATGGGGATAAGAGAAGGAAGGGGTGTTAGAAGGGAAGGCACATTGGTGGAAGGGGCAATCAGAATTCACAGCATCTCTCAGGTGAGAGATGGGGGGAAAATTTGGAAGTCAAAATTTTGTGGAAATAAATGTTGAAAACTTAAAATAAATAAATTTAAAATAAAAAATCAGAAAAGAAGTTTATAATTTTGGGAACCTTATCCTTTTTAGAGATCTACATCTATAGTTCTTTCTGAGATCATCCTTTTTTTCTGTGAACCCAAGTCAGTGGTGGAAAAAAAAAAAACAGATAAAAACCACCAATCCCTCTACCACCAGGGTATCTATGGCCTTTTCATCATAAAGCAGGGAGTCTGAGTCATGTCTACTTGTTTTCTCTCCTCTGTTATTGCTATTTCATTTTAGGTGGTTCCTTGCTACTCTATTATTTACCAAATTAGCATTATGTAATACAGAAGAGCTGTGAACAGAATTTGATGGCTCTAGAAGAGAAAAGCTAAGATTGTTACTCAAAGGGCTGAGTCCATAAAGCATTGTTTCAGGTATACTAATAAAAGAGTCTTAGGCTTTTAGACTTTTTCTCATTTCACGCATAAAACGTTTGTGTCCTATTCATAATTACCTTAACAATGTGATATTGCTGCATGCATATAATACTGAGAACATTAAAATGGGTCCTGTAGCATTTTCTTACAAAAAAAAAGAAAATAATTTTCTGGTAGTTTGATTGGTATGGCATTGAATAAGTATATTAATTTCAGTAGAATTGTCATTTTATTATATTAATTTGACCTACCCACAAGCAACTGATGTTTTTCCAGTTACTTAGATTTTGTGTAAAAAGTGTTTTGTAACATTTGTGCGAAAAGTATTTTTAACATTGTTTGTATAGTTCCCTGGGTTTGTTTCAGCCCGTAGACTACCAGATATTTTATAGTGTCTACTGTAGCTTTAAATGGAATTTTCTCTTTTGTTGTCCTCTTTATATCAATGACATCTACATGTAAGACTTCACCATTGTATCTCCTGTTTTTGTCATTGAATAGTCTTCATGATTTGTTGAGAGCTCTACTAGTTGGTAGTACTGACTGTAGTGTTTTGAAATGTCTTATATATTTAACTCTAAAGTACCTATAATTGAATATTTTATCTTTTAGTCTTGATAGTTAAATGAAATCCCAAGTTTGCCTTTATTTCCAAGGGTATCATTTATTTTGTGTTAAAATTCTATCATATGTAATAAAATTATTCAATTCTTAGAATATAACTTGCTTTTGCCTTTAGAACAACTCTCGGATGTTTTTTTCCTCATAAAGCACCTATTATCTTTTTTTGTGATTTTGCATTGCAATTTTGCTTCTTAATTGTCTTATTTCCTGAATATAACATTTTAGACATTGGTTCTACTGTTCTGCTACTCTGCTAGGGTAAAGATTTTGGAATCATCTTTGACTGTTCAGTTCTATTTATTACTTCTGAGTAATACCACCAAATTTTGTATTTTCTTTCTTTGAAATATCTGTCAGATTTTTCCTTCCCCTTCTATTACTAATTTCCTTAAGCACCTATTCTATTCCCTTTCTCAGCAGATGTCCTCACCTATTATTGTCTGACCTGAACTGCCTCTTTTCTCCTTCTCCCTTAAAACCTTAAAATCTACCTTAAACCTATCATCTCTTTTTTACTCTTTGTCTCTTCTGTGGCAAACTAACATTTGCCCTTGATTCTCTCCCTTCCCTTCTCCTCCAGACCCTTCCCTCTTGCATGCTTATTCTCAAGTTCCCACATCTGATTGATAGATCTCCTTGTGGTATAGTGGAAAGAGCACTGGACTTGAAGTCAGGAAACCTGATTTAAATGTTTATTTAAATTTCTAGATACACATTGGCAAGTCAAATAACTTCTGAGAATGTTAGTCTTATCTGTAAAATGTAGAGAATGATAGTCATGCTGCCTGGTTAACTGACTGGTTATATTAAAAATCCTTCACAAACTTTATTGTCATATAAATGACTTTTTTTTATTATTTTCCAATTTTTAATGGGATTCAACTGGCATCTTGCTAATACTATTTTATATTAATTGTTATATGGCCTGTTGCACATGTGAATAATCACTACCTTGTGTAATTGAATAAACATATCAATATATAAAACAAACAAAAAAAAGAATTATTTTCTTCCCATGAAGTGTTGTCTTAGAAAGTCTGTAGTATATCGTCATTGCATCAGGGACTTTTTTATGTTCATTCAATTCTTTGTTCTTTCCGATAGGTTGGTGAAGGTGCCCTTCCTCTCCCTTATTCTTTCTTCTGAATTGCTCTTGGCTTTGTACTTGCTAGAGTCACTGTTATGCTAATCTTCCATGTAGTTCCTGGGATGGGAGTCATTAATGTTAGCAGTCAATCAGAGCTCTTAGTCTTTGGTCCAGGGTAAATTAGTGGACATTAATAGCTTGTAGACACTTTTCTTTGGGTGTGGTTCTAGATGGGACAGATGTCAATGTGGGTCAATGTGGCCTCCATGCAATATACTGGTGAGGGAAGATGTCAGACTGGTAAAAATGGAGCTTGGAGGGTTTTGTGACATACTCTTTTCTTTCTTTTGTGAAAATGGTACATCTTCCTGGGTTTGAATCTGACCTCAGATACTTCCTAGTTGTGTGATCCTGGGCAAGTCACTTTACTGTTTGCTACAGTTTTCCTCACTTGTAAAATAAGTTGGAGAAGGAATGGCAAACTACTCCAGTATCTTCACTAAGAAAACTTCAATGGGGTCATCAACAGTGGAACATGACTAATACAACTGAACAGCAACAACCATTAGTCCACAACACCAACCTAGATTGGTATCAGTATTGACACAAGCTGGTAGCATTTCCACCACAAATGCATATGCTGCCTATGTGACCTTGGTCAAAATCATTTAACCTCTTTAGGGCTCATCTACGAAACAAAGGTGTCTTGTCCAGTTCTATCCTATGAGCCTTTAGCTCTGAATCTATGAACCAGGGAGAAAATTGAGACTAGAATGAGACAAGAAGAATTAGAAGCTAATAGTTGGGGTGATCTGTATGCTTATAAGTTTGCTTGTCTCTGCCTGTACCAAATAAGAGTGATAAATGCATTTATCAGACTTTCTGAATATTAGTCATATCACCAGGGTACTGATGAAATGGTACTCCAGACCCCTGTTTCCCCTTTCCCCTTTCTCTTTGCCTTATATTGATTTACCTCTCTTTCCTTTGGAAACCAGAGCCAGAAACCCTTCAATATTAAGAGCAATCCCAGTGGCACCTACCTTTCATCCCCCTTGAATTACATTAATTGCCTGAAAGCTAAAAAGTATTTTCAGATTCTGTCTGCTGGTTGGCAAGAAATATTTAACAGCTCCAGCAGATTTATAAAGATGCCATGGAGATGCCTGGAGACTAACAATCAGAAAATACAGCAGCAAAACAACACTATTTTTCAAGGTTAAATGCTCAGAATGCTAAAAAGAAATTGCCCAGAAAGCAAAACAGGAATTCTGATGTAGGAAAAGCTCAGTACTTAGGCCTTGACAAAAGGGAAGGAGCTGAAGGTTTGGAAATAAGATTTCACGGCTTCACACAATAATTATGAATTTAACAAAGGAGTTTTATTTTTTAATTTAGTTTCATTCGGGTAGACCAAATATATTTCTCCCCACCTCTTCATGTTATGGTAATTTTCCTTTAATTTGTGGCCAGAATTGATGCTGCAGTGAGTGAGAAAAGTAGCCCCAGTGATATAATGCATCCCACCCATGAAAGATCACAACAGATGTTATTCTATGCTCTCTGGAAGCTGGGAAGAGGAGCACTCAAGGATTATCAATACTGAATAAGCAAAAATTTTTAAACTTTATATTAATAACAATAGGTATCATTTATGTACTGGTTTTTATTAAAAATAATTCTCATTAATGTAGTGGATTAAGAAATGAAAAACACTTTATAAATATTGCCTCACTTCATCCTCATAACAACATTGGGAGATACATGTTATTATTTTCCCTGTTCTGTAGAGGAAGAAGCTGAGAAAGTGTTTATTGTATAATAATAATTATAATATATAATATGATAATACAATTTTTGTAATATATAATATATTATATACTCTTGTAATTCTTACAGTATTGATGTATAATAAGAATTATGCACATTAATACTGAAGTATCAAAAGACTCAGTGATAATTATTTAAATATATCTAGTAAAAATGACAGTTTCTTTAGAATAGATATAATAATAGGCAGAGAGAAGAATATTTCTTCTTCTCCCCTAGGTGATATTTTAGCAATTTTTATCCTTCACTGACACACTGATTCTGTAATCTAAAGTCTTTATGTGTTAGTATAAAAAAAGTACAGTTGGAGATTGGAGGGTGGTGTACTAACAATTATTGGCATATGTAAAAAATGCATCTATATATTTGGTTTTTATATACCTTTCTTTCCCAATATATATTTATCCCTTTCCCCTTCCCAGAGATCCATTCCTTTAATGAAGAATAAAAAAGGGGAAAACATAATTTCAATAAAATGAATCAATTCGTTATCCAATTCTGACAATATTGGAGGTGCTCTAAAGCCACAGTTTTCTTCCATTTCTAAAAAGAAAGGAGAGAGGTACATTTTCAAGCCTCTTTTTAGGGCAAAACTTGATCAATATAATTGCTCAGGGGTACATTTTAACTTGTGCAAAATATGCTACTGTGGATATCTAGCAGCACAGGTACCCAGTGCGATCATAGAGTCTTGTTGAGGTTCAATGAACCTCAACCACACACATCAGTCCTTTGTCCATGAAAGGCGGTCATCCAAATTCTTATGACTAATTGTTCCTTATTAAAGAATTTTAAGAATTCTTTAACTTAAATCATTTTTACATATAGAAGAATATATGCTCCTTGAAAGCAGAAATTTTCTGTTTGTCCAGAGTCTAATAATATCTGGCATAGTACATAATAAACACTTGAAGGGAAAATGTTATCATAGAAAGATTTCTAAAAGCCAGCCTAAAGAAGGAAGAAGTTTCATTTATTTATCACTTTTAAGTTCCTGTGGAACGACTTGGATAGCCATTAGTCACAAAAATCATTTATTTAACCCCTGCTAAGTGCTGGACATACAAAGAAAGGGAAAAACAGTTCATGTCTTTAAGGAATTTGCAATCTAATGGAAAGGAAACATAAAAATTAGTGTATATATACATATATGCATATATATTTATCTTGAATTAGTATATATATATATATATACTATATATTTATCTCATATTGTACATTTGATGTATACATCAGTAAGATAAATACACATTCTCTCAGAGGGAAAGCGTTAGCATTAAGTAGAACTAGGAAAGGCTTTTTTCAGAAGGTGGAATTTTACAGAGACTTGAAAGAAGCCAAGGAAGCCAGGAGACAGGGATAATGAAGAGGAGAAACAACCCAAACACGATTAGAAGCCACTGAAAATACATGAGGAGAAGAATGAAGAAGTTGAGATTATTTAGTCTGGAGGAAGTTACAAGGACCCATTTTATAGCTGTCTCCATGAATAAACATCATATTATTAGGTGCATGGATTTAGTGCTGGCATGGCCTTTAGTGGTCACCTAGTTCAGTGCCCTCATTTTACTAATTTGTACCCTGAGATGCAAAGAGGCTTGTTCAAGTTTCTCTAAGTAATAATAGAGCCATGATAGTAATAGAACCTCAGGTCCTCTGACTTTGTACCACACATTTAATCTCTTCTGAAAACAGATTGAGGGATAATGCATTCAAATGGTGGTCAAAGGAAGGACTTCAAGACAAACATAATAGCAAGTAGTGGAATTCCCTTTCCTGGATATCTTCAATACCAGGATAGATCCCTATCTCTGTTGGTGGTCTAGGGTTCTAGTAGAAAATTAGTTAAAATGATACCTATAGGAATCAGGAAAATAATATGCATAGTAACAACACCACTATGTAACCATCAACTATGACAGCCTCTTCTCAGTTATACTATGATCCAAGAAAAATCCAAAAGGCTCATGTCCAAAGAAAGAGCTGTGGAGTTGGAATGCAGATCAAAGCATACGATTTTTATTCTTTTCATTTTTTTTCTTTCTTGTAGCTTCTGATTCTATTTCTTTTTGATTCCTTTTATTTACAACATGACTAATGAGAAAATATGTTTAACATGATTGATTGTACATGTATAATCATAAAAAAGAAGATATCTGTAGGTCCCTTCTGAAACTGGCATTCTATTATTCAAGGGTCAGGAAACCCCATTTCTCAGTGTAGTATCTCTAAATCGTCATCAAAATGTTTTGATTCCTGTTCATTTATTTTTGTTTTTCTTTAGGCAAAGAAAGCTGTTTCCCATTTCACATCATTTCTCCTCCACTTGGGCAGTGTGTGCTTGTATCTATGAGAGATAGAATTGTAAAGGTGCTGGTTTTTCTGAACTCACTATCTTGGTTGTCAGTTTCATTTGGGCTACAGGTTTAACTTAATGAAAAGACCACTTTCAGTGTTTATTGGCTCATAAATCTCTACCTATTATTATTTCTTATCTGTTTACCTCTTTCTCCTGGGCAGGAAGGAAGCATTTGACCTTACAAATGATTCACTGCTGATGGACCTTTTTTTTTTCACTCCCATGGACATTTGAAAAGGCTTCGAAAGCCAGAGTAGCAACTATATTTCTAATTCCTCCATATTAGAAAAGCTGGGTCTTGGCTTGAGGAATGATCATTGTTCTTCTAATTGTAGACTGTAGTATTCAGTTTCTTTCCTTCCTTTCTTCCTCCTTCCCTCCTCTTTTTTTATAACATCACAATTCATATTTTTATGTCTCATACCTAAAGGAAGCATTTATTTCTAGACTGAAATATTTCTTACTATTTCCTCTTTTTGATATGACTTTCCAATGAATAATGAGCTGCTTTGCTATACTGTATACTTAGAATGTCAAATTGTCTGTGGTTGGGGGACGAGGGAACTAGGGGGTAGTCAATTAGTCATAAGTATTCATGAAGTACTTGCTATATGCTACTCTCTGTTCTTAGAGTTTGGGATGCAAAGAAAGACAAAAATGTTTCCTCCCCTGAAAGAGTTAACATTCTAATAGAGGAGAAAACAAGAAAATAAGTGTGCATATATAATATACATATAATATAAATGGAAGATAACATCAGAGGGAAAGTATTAGCAAAGGGGAAAGTTGAGCAGGGAGACAAAGAGAGACAGGGAAATTTCTCTTGCCAGAATTGGGTTTGAGATAAATTTTGAAGAAAACTAGTGAAACCAGAAGTCTGCAGTGAGGAGCAAAAGCATTCTGGGCATGGGAGACAACCAGAACAAATGCAATATGAAGGATCTACAACCACCACCACTACCATGTGAACAATTACTAATATCACCACCACAACCAAGATGGCAGCCATCACCACAAAGTCAATAACAATCACAACCACATCAGGATATGGAGTATCTTCTATGAGGAAAACCAAATATACAGCAGCTGCATTATATGTACATGGAGACTACTAAAGTGTAAGAGTATTGTAAAGTTAGAAAAGGGTCAGTTTGTGAAGGGAAAGTGACCTGAGGTGAAAATACTTCTGCATTTACATCTAAAGCCACTAAATTTTGTTAGAAATTTGCAACTGTTGTGTAGTATACAACTGGAGTGGAGAGAAAACAATAGTATCTGTGGAACTGCCTGGAATGTTTGCCTAAATATTCACAGGCTTCATTTTTATGGGTATTACTCAGAAATTTCCATGTTACCTACTAATGTATAGCAATTAATCATAATTTCTTGCCTCCTTCAAGTTCATGACTAGAGACGTTGGGCTTCATTCCATCCTTTTGGCAATTTATGCGACAAAACTCTCATTTTCATTGACTGAAGTTTTCTGTAAAATGGGAATTTTTATTTGGGGGGAGGCTATTGGATATAGGATTTCATTGTTTCAGGGAAACTCCAGTGAGGAAATTCTCTCTACTGGGGCACATCAACATCTGGTAGAGAGTTGTTTGGTGGCATTGAGAGGTTAAATAACTTTTACAGGGCCATACAACCAAGTACTATCAGAGGCTAGACTTAAACTCACTTCTGCACTCCAAGTTCAACAGACACTTCTCTTGGGTGGCTTGCAAACCATATCAAATGCTTGTTCAATCCCAGACACTTTGCTAAGAGTTGAGGATGCAAAAAAGGGCAAAAACAACATATTTCATGTTCTCAGAGACTTCATGTTAAGCTAAGAGATACAACCATAAATAATTATATGCAAGCAATCATCAAAAACACTTGATACTGGCTGAGAAACAAAGGGGTAGATCAGTGGAATAAATTAAGTACTCAAGAAACAGTAGTAAATGAATATAGCAATGTACTGTTTGATAAACTCAAGGATCCCAGCCTCTGGGATAAGAACTCATTGTTTGATAAAAACTGGATAATAGTGTGGTGGAAACTGAGCATAGACCAATGCCTGACACTGTACACAAGAATAAAGACCAAATGAGTACATGATCCAGATATAAACATTGATATTATAAACACATCAGGGGAGCAAGGAATAGTGTATTTGTCAGATTTATGGAGAAGGGAGAAATTTATGAACAGAAAAGAGATAGAGAACATTATGAAGTGCAAAATAGGTAATCCTGATTACATTAAATTGAAGTTTTTACACAAATAAAGCCAATACTATCAAGACTAGAAGGGAATTAGAAAACATTGAAAGAATTTTTGCAACTAGTTTCTGTGATAAAGGCCTCATTTCTAAAATATGCAGAGAACTGAGTCAAATTTACAAGAATACAAGTCACTCCCCAATTGATAAAGGATCAAAGGATATCAACAAGTAGTTTTCAGAGGAAGAAATTAAAGCTATCTATAGTCATACGAAAAATGCTCTAAATCACTATGATTAGAGAGATGCAAATCAAAAGAACTCTGATCATACTTATCAGACTGGTTAACATAACAAAACAGGAAAATGATAAATGTGGGAGAAGATATGGAAGAGTTGAAACATGAATTCATTCTTGGTGGATCTGTGAGCTGATCAAACTATTCTGGAGAGTCATTTGCAACTATGCCCAAAGGGCTATAAAAATAAGCATACCCTTTAACCCAGCAATATCACTTGTAGGGGTATATCCCAAAGAGATTATAAAAATGGGAAAAGGTCCCGCATGTACAAAAATATTCATAGCAGCTGTTTTTGTAGTGGTCAAGAACTGGAAATTGAGGGAATGCCCATCAATTGGGGAATGACTCAATAAGCTGTGGTATATGAATGTAATGGAATACTATTGTTCTATAAGAAGTGATGAATAGGCAGACTTTAGAAAAACCTGGAAAGACTTATATGAACTAATGCTGAGTGAAATGAGCAGATCCAGGGGAACACTATACACAGTGGTGGACAAACTAAGAAAGATTCTCCCCAGCCCCTTGCATAATGAGAGAAACTGAGGAGATTCTCCCTTGCCCCTTGCATGGCCACCACATGACCTGACAAAAGGAATGTAACTTAAAGCTGATATGCATAACTGGGAGTGCCAGGAGAAGCAGCACATAATAATTAACGAATCATGTAGCCGGGGTGAATAACCCTTATCTTAAGAGTCATAAAGCTTCTTAAGGGAGGAGGTGTCTGTGTTCAAGGACCTGGCCAGGTCTTGGGCACATACATCAAAGTCAACAAGTGGAACTTCCAGTCACATTTCCTTCTTTGTTCTAATGGCCCTCTTTTCCCTGAAGGTACTTGTATAGAGAGACTGAATGGGAGAAGAATCTTCTGAGGTCTTTGCTACGGAAGTAGGGATACTGGCTGCTGCCTATTCTCCCAGGGAGGAACTTTGCCAACTGCTCCTTCTTTTCAACCTCCCCGGTTGCCGAAGTGATGAAGCACAATCTTGGCTGGTGATGTATATTTTCTCTCTTTCTATTCTGTCTTAACTATTATCTACTGTTTATATGTACACACTTATTAACTTACACAGTTTGTAGTAATAAAACATAATCTCCCATTAAGTTTTTTTAGTGCATGACATTGTATCTTAAGATCTGAATGTGAAGTGAAAGTCCTACTCAGTTCATTATCCCTTTCAATTACAACAGTATCAGACACACTGTGCAAGGGGTGTTTTGGGTAGACCTAGTCCTTCACAGCAATGCAAGCACCTAAAACATTGAAGCAAAAATCCATCAAAATTCAGAGAAAGAACTATGGAATCATAATGCAAAATAAAGCAGATTATTTTTTCTATTAAGTTCTGTTTTGGTTTAGTTTTTCAAAATGTATGTGTAGAACCCACATAAGATTGCATGCTGTCTCAGGGAGGGAGAGGAGAGAGGGAGAGAAATTTTAAAACTTATGGAAGTGATTGAGTTTTTTGTTATTATTATTATTATTATTATATTGGTTTACAGTGTTCTGTTTACAGTGTTCTACAATCACTTCCATGTGACTTATGTTTTTCTCCTCCCTTTCCCTCCTTCTCCCTCTTTCCCCCCTCCCTCTCCCATCCCTCCCCGAGTCAGAATACATTTTATATAGGTTATACGCATACATTCCTCATAAATACATATTCACTTTAGTCCTATGGCATAGAAGAATGAAAATGAATGGGAGAAATCATAAAACAAACCAAAACGTAATACAAAAGGAAATGATCTGCTACATTCTGTGATCAAATTCCAGAGTTCTTTCTCTGGATTTGGAAGGCATTTTACCTTAAGAGACCATTGGGAATATTTTAAGTCCTTGCATTGCAATGAAATTCTAAATCTACCAGAAAAAATCTTCACACGTTGTGTTGTTGCTGTGTATAAAGTTCTCCTTCTTCTGCTCCTTTAGTTCAGCATCAGTTCATATAAGTCTTTCCAGGTCTCTCTGAAGTCTTCTTGTTCATCATTTCTTATACCACAATAGTATTCCATTACATTCATATACTACAATTTATTCAGCCATTCTCCAATTGATGGGCATCCCTTGATTTCCAGTTTTTGGCCCATATAAAGAGTGCTGCTATAAATATTTTTGGACATATGGGACCCTTTCCCATTTTTATGATCTCTTGGGGATACAGTACTAGAAGTAGTATTGCTGGTGAAAGGGTATACACATTTTTGTAGCCCTTTGGGCATGGTTCCAAATTGTTCTCCAGAATGTCTGGATCAGCTCACAGCTCCACCAACAATGAATTAGTGTCCCAACTCTCTCAAATCTTCTCCAACATTTATCATCATCCTGTTTTGTCATGTCAGCCAATTTGATAGGTGTAATGTGGCACCTCAGAGTTGTTTTGATTTGCATCTCTCTAATCAATAGTGATTTAGAGCATTTTTTTCTTATGACTATAGAAAGCTTTACTTTATTCCTTTTTAAACTGCCTGATCATATCCTTTGACCATTTATCAAATTGGGGAATGATTTGTATTCTTGTAAATTTGATTTTGTTCTCTATATATTTTAGAAATGAAGCCTTTATCACTGATACTAGATGCAAAAATTCTTTCCCAGCTTTCTGATTCCTTCCTAATCTTGACTGCATTGGGTTTGTGCAAAAACTTTTCCATTTAATGTTATCAAAATTAGCCATTTTGCACTTCATAATGTTTTCTATCTCTTGGTTAGTCAAAATTCCTCCTTTTTCCATAAATCTGACAATATCCTATGCCTTACTCCACTAATTTGTTTTTTGTATCGGTCTTTATACTTAGACCATGTACCCATTTGGACTTTATTCTTGTGTATGGGGTCAGGCATTGGACTACACCTGTTTCTGTCATACTGTTTTCCAGTTTTCCCAGCAACTTTTGTCAAACAGTTAGTTCTTATCCCAGAAGCTGGGGTCCATGGGTTTATCAAATAGTAGATTACTATATTCATTGACTGCTGTGTCTTAGTTACCTAACCTATTCCACTGATCTACTGTTCTGCCTCTTAGCCAGTACCAAGTGGTTTTGATAACTGCTACTTTATAATACAATTTGAGAACAGGTAGAGATAGATCACTTCCCTAGCATTTCTTTTCATTAGTCTCCTTGATATTCTGGACTTTTTGTTCTTTCAGATGAATTTTGATATTATTTTTTCCAGCTCTAAAAAATAGTTATCTGATAGTTGGATTGGCATAGTATTGAATAATTAATTTAGGTAGAGTTGTTATTTTTATTTTATTGGCTCAGTCCACCCACAAGCAACTGATGTTTTTCTACTTACTTAGATCTGACTTTATTTGTTCGAAAAGTGTTTTGTAATTGTGTTCATATAGTCCCTGGGTTTGTTTTGGCAGGTAGACTCTCAAATATTTTATAGTGTCTACCATACTTTTACATGAGATTTCTCTTTCTATCTCTTGCTGTTGGGTTTTGTTAGTAATATATATATATATATATATATATATATATATATATATATATATATATGTATATATATGTACATATATATTACTATATGTACATATATGCATATATATGCAGAAGATTTGTGTGGATTTATTTTGTAACCTACAACTTTGCCAAAGTTGTTCATTATTTCAAGTAGTATTTTATTTGATTCTCTGGGATTCTCTAGGTATATAACTATATCATCTGCAAAGAATGATAATTTAGTTTCTTCTTTGCCTGTTCTAATTCCTCCAATTTCTTTTTCTTTTCTTACTGCCACAGCTAACATTTCTAGCAGCATATTGAATAATAGTAGTGAAAATGGACATCCTTGTTTCACCCCTGATTTTATTGGAAACTCATCTAGCTTATCTCCATTGCACATAATGCTTGCTGAAGCTTTTAGGTAGATACTGCTTATCATTTTATGGAAAGTTTCATTTATTCCTATGTTCTCCAGTGGTTTCAATAGGTATGGATGTTGTATTTTGTGAAAAGCTTTTTCTGCATCTATTGAGATATCATGTGGTTTCTGTTAGTTTTGTTTTTGATATGATCAATAATAGTTTTCCTAATACTGAACCATCCAGGCATTCTTGGTATAAATCTTACCTGATCATAATGTATTATTCTCATGATTAGTTGCTGTATTCTTTATTCTAAAGTCTAACTTAAAATTGTTTCATCTATATTCATTAGAGAAATTGGTCTATAATTTTCTTTCTCTGTTTTGGCTCTTCTTGGTTTAGATATCCAAATCATATTTGTATCATAAGAAGAATTTAGGAGGATTCCTTCTTCCCCAATTTTCCCAAATAGTCTACATAGTATTGGAATTAACTGTTCTTTAAATGTTTGATAGAATTCACTTGTGAATCCATCTGGCCATGGATATTTATTCCTAGAGAGTACATTGATGGCTTGTTCAATTTCTTTATTTGAGATGGGGTTTATTTAAGTATTCAGCTTCCTCTTCTGTTATTCTGGGCAATTTGTATCTTTTAGAATAATCATCCATTTCATTTAGATTGTTGAATTTATGAGCATACAGTTGGGAAAAGTTATTTCTTATCATTGTTTTAATTTCCTTCCCATTGGAGGTGAGTTCACTCTTTTCATTTTTCATATTGGTAATTTGGTTTTCTTCTTTCTTTTTTTTTTTAACCAAATTGACCAGTGGTTTATGAATTTTACTGGTTTTTTTCATGAAACCAACTCTTAGTTTTATTTATTAGTTCAATATTTTTCTTAATTTCAATTTCATCAATCTCTCATTTGCATTTCAGTATTTCTAATTTGGTATTTACTTAGAGATTTTCAATTTGTTCTTTTTCGAGTTTTTTCAACTGCATGCCCAATTTATTGATCTCCTTTTTCTCTGTTTTATTCATGTAGGCACTCAAAGATGTAAAACTTTCCCTAAGAACTGCTTTTGCAGTATCCCATAAAATTTGGTTGACTTTCTAATTATTGTTATTTTCTTGAATGAAGTTGCTGCTTGTTTCTATTATTTGTTGTTTAACTCACTCATTCTTTAGGATTAGATTTTTTTTAGTTTCCAATTAGTTTGTGGCTTATGTTTCCATGGATTTGATTACATATAGGTTTTATTGCATTATGATCTGAGAAGAATGCATTGACTATCTCTGCCTTTCTGCACTGGACTGTGAAGCTTTTATGGCCTAGTACATGGTCAATTTTTGTATGTGTGCCATGTACTCCTGAGGAAAAGGTGTATTCCTTTCTATCCCCATTCAATTTTCTCTAGATACCTATCATATCTACCTTACCTAGAATTCTATTCACCTCTCTAACTTCTTTCTTGCTTATTTTGAAGTTAGATTTAACAAGTTCTGAGAGGGCGAGGTTGAAGTCCCCCAACAGTATAGTTTTCTTGTCTGTTTCTTCCTGTAACTCCATTAATTTCTCCTCTATGAATTTGGATGCTATATCACTTGGAGCATGTATGTTTAGTAATGGAATTGCTTAGTTGTCTATGGTGCCTTTTAGGAGGATATAGTTTTTTCCTTATCTCTTTTGATTAAATATATTTCTACTTTTGCTTTGTTTGAGATTAGGATTGCTACCCCTGCTTTATTTACATCAACTGAAGCACAATACATTTTGTTCCGACCTTTCACCTTTACCCTATATGTATCTCCCCTTTTCAAATCTGTTTCTTGTGCCTTTGCGTTATGGAATATTGTATCCCAATTCCTTCAGTCTTTTAATATAAAAGCTGCAAGGTCCTGTGTGATTCTGACTGTAGCATACACACACACACACACACACACACACACACACACACACAAAGTGAAAGGAATATAATCCCAGACCGAAGGCACTGGTGCAAAGGGAGGGTTTGCAGATGGTGGCAGGGAAAGACCACTTCTAAAACATGGGATTCGAATTGAATCTTGAAGGAAGCCAGTGAAACTAGAATTCAGAAGTGAGAAGGAAAAGCATTCTAGCTATTGAAGAAAAATCTATTTAATTAAAACCCCCCTTTTAACCTTATAATTACAGAAGGCTAATTTGAATTTGTGAGCAACGATGGAAAAGCTAGAATGGGTGAGAATAACATATTACTTTTCATTAGTACCTGAGAATGCAAAACATCACATTTGACTCTTCATTAACTAATTTGTGGATTACATGCCAAAAATGCTGGGTTAGTTTGCCATTTGCTTCTCTATTTCCTTTTATGGATGAGGAACTGAGGCAAGCAGAATTAAGCGACTTACCCAGGGTCACACAACTAGAAAATGTCTGAGGCCAGATTTTAACTCAGGAAGTTGAGTCTTGATAGCTCCAGGTGTAGCACTCTATTCACTGTGCCACTTCCCAATAGCCTGTTAGGGTAATACAGCATTAGGTAGATGAGAAAATGGAGATAGGATTAAAACCCATGTACTTTGGCTCAAATTCAGCAGGTACTCTTTCCAGGTGAAGTTTTTGGGAAGAAAATAAAACTTTTGCTATCCTGGCATTTAATTGTGAATGAAACAAAAGGAAAAAATTGGTTCTGGGAAAAAGTATCTGCATGCAAAAATGCTATGAAAAAGTAAGTATATCTTTAGTGATTCAGTTCAGTGATAAATCCCAAGATGTGTTTCAACTTTGTCATTGCCTCTGAGTTTCTAATCTGCTCAAGAATTGTAATGTGGAGTGGTGGAGCCACGATAGAGGAATAAAAGCAGTGACTTGGTTGAGCTCTCCCCCAAACCTCTCCGAATACTTGTAAAAATGACTATACAAATTAAGAGCAGCAGAACACACGTAATGACAGAGTGAAACAAATTTCCAGCCTAAGACAACCTGGAAGGTTGACAGGTAAGATCTGTTTTACCAGGCTGAGAGAGGAGCACAATCCAGGGGAAAACACACCAGCATAGACAGGAAGGGTGAACCGTGAACCCAGGGCAGGCTTCAGGGGGATGAATCACTGGCAGCTGTGGTGGTTTCTAGACTTGTCAACCCACAAACACCAAAGACAGTTTAGAAGATCAGTAGGAAAGATCTATTGGACCTGAGTGGAAGAGGAGCATGGTTCAATCTCAGCTCCAGGAGAAGGCAGTGGGCAGTGTAGTGACGGCAGCTTCCAGCTGCTTCTCAGCCCACAGAAAGAGGAATGGTTGAGCAGTTGATCAGAGGTGGATTGCAGGGATCTCTTTGGTGGCACTCATGCAGAATTCTCTTCCTTTCCCCATGCTTTGATTTGGATCGCAATCCTGGTTGGTGGTTCTGGGGAGAGGAGGAGTGTTGAAATTTTGGAGCTTCTGGTGGCAATGGAGAGGGAATCTTCTTCACAATTCCAAGACAGAAAAACATTCTTATGGTCACTCGTAGACCAGAGCACAGGCCAAGGGAGGAGTAAACACCTCTCCTTGGATCATACCAGCTTGGAAGAAATGAAAATTTACAGATCCCTAGAAATATCTCTGAAAACAGCTGTATGAAATCCTTGAAACTTGGGATAGTACACCCTCCACATTAGAAGTAGAATCATATTTTTAAAAAGAGTTACAAGTCAAGTCATTGGCTGGGAAAATGAGCAAAGAGTAGGGGGGTGGGAATCATACTATACAATCTTACTTTAGTGATGTAGATGATCAAAACATACAACCAGAAGAAGACAACAAAGTCAAAGCTCCTAAAGCCTCCAAGAAAAATATGAATTGGTCCCAGGCCATGGAATAGCTCCAAAAGAATTTTGAAAATCAAGTAAGAGAAGTAGAGGAAAAATTTGGAAGCAAAATAAGAGTGATTCAAGAAAATCATAAAAATGAGTCGACACTTTGCCAAAGCAGATCTAAAAAGTGATGAAGAAAATAACACGTTAAAAAATAGGCTATGCCAAATGTCAAAAGAGATCCCAAAAGTCAATGAAGAGAAGCATGCCTTAAAAAGTAAAATTGGCCAGATGGAAAAGAGGTTGAAAAGCTCACTGAAGAAAATAATTCCTTAAGAATGACAATGGAAACTATAGCCAGGATGGTAGACTGAAAGTTGGGATTCATCTGAGCTCTTCCACAAATTCCTTCAGATACCTCTAAAAAGTGAACCTGAACAAATTTTAGAGTGGTGGAATCCACTAGGAGGCAGAGGGTGGCATATTTCAAACCCAGTACAGCAAGACAGGTTGGCCAAAAGAACTGTTGCACCAGGCTGGGGGAGTACACAGCATGCACCCTGCTCCAGCACAGTCTCAGCCATAGTACAGGAAGAACAGGCCCAAGGGTTCTGAGTCACCACCAGCAGTGTTGATTCCCATACCTCTCGGGGCAAGACTAGTCGGGCAGAGCTGAGTCAAAGAGAAGCCTGCGGTCCACAGCAGTAATAGTGGCTATTCCTGGGGCTATCAGTCCACAGACAGAATGTTTGAAAGTCACCTGCTTTGAAACTTCTGGGATCAAAGATGGTGGAGAAAACTGTAAGTGCTCTCACCATCTCTTGTTGATCTTTAAAAAAGCAAAAATAATGTGGAGTGGAATGGAATATTGTAGGGTGAAGTCAGCAGAAAGGGTACAGCAGTTTTGTTTTTTGGTTTTTTTTTTTTAGCTTGGGAGGCTGGGGAGATTAATGGGAAGGATCCTCTTGCTGTGGCTGAAGAGGACCAGTGCAAGACAGGAGGCATCCCAGCAAGCCCCACCTCAGCAGACCAGCAGCAGATCCTGAGCCCCAGTAGTATAAGCTACGTGCATTTCCAATGAGAATGGGAATAAAACAAGGATGTCCATCATTACCTCTATTATTCAATATGGTATTCCAACATTTGTCACAATTTGAACAATCTAATAAGTATGAGGTAGTAGTATCTCAGAATTTTTTCAGTTTGCATTTCTCCAGTCAAAAGGCAGTTGGAAAGTTTTCTCACATGGCTATAGGTAGCTTTGGTTACTTCATGTGAAAATTGATGGTATCATTTGATCATTTATCTTTTGAGGAGTGGATCTTATTTTTTATAAATTTGACTGTTTTCTATATGTATAAGAAATAAAGCCTTTATCAGAGAAACTTGCTTCAAAATATTTTCACAGTTAATACTGAAAACTGTATTTCCCTCCATCTATTCTCCTCCTATTATTGTATTTTCTTTCTTCTTTCACCTTGTCCCTCCTCAATAGTGTTTTGCTTCTGACTACCTCCTTGACCAATCTGCCTTCCATTCTATTATCTCACTGCCTTCTCATATCTCTTTCTACTTTCCTGTAGGGTAAATGTAATGCTAATGAGATTAAAGATCTTTCCCATCTATTAATAAGCCTGCTCCTTAAGGGGAGTTTAATTAGGGGAGATTTGTAGTAAGACACGCACCTTTTGTTAATGAGGCACTGATTCCCAAGGGTTATGATGCCCTCTGGCTCTGAAAAATGTAGAAAATAGTCTGATGGGAGATTTTGCTTTGGGGCTTACTCATTGGAAGTGTTTGTTTGGCCAGAAAAGACTCTAGGCGGTCACATAAGAGCCTCAGCTTTGAAAATCCAGATATTAGTGCTTCTCTCTCTGATAACTATGATATGTCTAGTCAGACAATTAGATCTGTCTGTCGAACTGTGATATATGCGTTACTTATGTCAGACACTTGGAAGCCCTGTGTGCTGGCTGATCTTTGTTTCTGTTTGTATTTTCTCTGAAGTTTAAGGTGATGACATTTTCCGTTCAACTATGATATATATATATATATATATATATATATATATATATACATATATATATGTATATATATACTTGATTAAAGTGATTTTTGAATGCTCGAAAGTTGCCTTTCCTTTCAGAAAAGAAGATCAAAGAACCTGTGATAGCAGACCCTCCTTTGTATATCAGGGTCCTTGATTTTACAGTAATTTAGATTTCTATATCTGAATGAATGTGTTTGTTATTCCTTCTTTGAGCCAATTCTGATGAGAGTAAGGTTCACTCACTTCTGCTTGCCTCGCCCTTCTTATCCTGCCCTGTAAAAAGCTTTTTCTCGCCTCTCTTATGTGCGATAATTTATCCCATTCTACCTGTCCCTTTCTCTCAGTACATTTCTCTGTCACCCTTAATTTAATTTTTTTTAAATCCATCCCTTTATATTCAACTCACCCTGTGTCCTTTGTTTATATATACTACTAACCTCCCTAATAATGAGAAATGTCTTGTGAGTTACAAATATCATATTCCCTTGAAGGAATGTCAAAAGTTTACCCTAATGATTTCCCCTTCCTGTTTACCTTTTTATGCTTCTCTTCAGTCTTGTATTTGAAAGTCGAAATTTCTATTCAGCTCTGGTCTTTTCATCAAGAATGCTTCAAAGTCCAGTATTTCATTGAATTTCCATTTCTTCCCCTAAAGAATTGCTGTCTGTTCTGTTGGGTACATGATCCTTGGTTTTAATCCTAGTTCCTTTGACCTCTAGAATAGCATATTCTAAGCACTTTGATCCCTTAATGTAGAAGCTGTTAAATCTTGTTTTATCTTGAATGTATTCCCATAATACTAGAATTGATTCTTTCTGGCTGCATGTAATATTTTTGCCTTGACCTGGGAACTCTGGAATTTGATTGGTGGATTCTTTCAATGACTATTTTGCCCTCTGGTTCTAAAATATCAGAGCAGTTTTCCATGAAAATTATTTTTATTTTTTCCCTAATGAATATTTTTCATTAATAATTTTTTCAACATTTATTTCCACAAGATTTTGAATTCTAAATAGTTCTCCAACTCTCCCCTCCTGCACCCTGAGATGTCATGCATTCTGATTACCCCTTGTTCCAATCTGCCCTTCCTTCTATCAACCTGCCTCCCCATCCCCTTCCACCTTACTTTCTGGTAGGCTAAGATAGATTTCTATTCCTCATTGCCTACATATCTTATTTCCCAGTTTCATGTGAAAACAACCTTTAATATTTGTTTTTAAACCTTTGAATTCCAAATTCTCTCCCTTTTTCCCTCCCCACACACCCTGATTGAAAAGGCAAACAATTCAATATATGTTATACGTGTGTATTTATGCAAAACACTACCACAGTATTCATGTTGTGAACAACTAACTATATATCCCTCCATCCTATCCTGCCCTCCACTTCTTCAGTGTTCTCCTTTGAACCTGTTCCTTTTCAAACTTTCTGCTTCTGACTACCCCATCCCCAACTTGCCATTCCTTCTATCATCCCCCACTTATTCCCCTCGCCCTCATTTTCTTTTTTACAATTAATTTATTTGTTTTCAGTTTTCTACAATCACTTTCATAAGTCTTAGATTTTCTCTCCCTTTCTCCCCACTCCATCCACGAGACAGTATGTAATTATTTATGGGTTCTACACATACATTCTTATTAACCACATTTTCACATTAGTCATATTGTATAAAAAAATTAAAGTGAATGGGAGAAACCATGAGAAAACACAACAAAACATAACACAGGAGACAATAGTCTGCTTCATTCTGTGTTACCATTCCACAGTTCTTTCTCTGGATGTGGATGGCATTTTGCCTCAAAAGTCCCTTGTCAATATTTTAGGTTCTTGAATTGCCGTGAGAGGCTAGGTCTACCAGAAACAGTCCTTGCCCACTGTGACTGATACTTTGTACAATGTTCTCCTGGTTCTGCTCATTTTATTCAGCATCAGTTCATAAAAGTCTTTCCAGGTTTCTCTGAAGTCTGCATATTTATCATTTCTTATAGCACAATAGTATTCTATTACATTCATATACCACTACTTGTTCAGCTATTCCCCAATTGATGGACATTCCCTCGATTTACAATTCTTGACCACCACAAAGAGTTGCTATAAATATTTTTGTACATATGGGACCTCTTCCCAGTGACCTTCTATGTCATCTCTGATGTTTCTGGACCTGAAAAGTCTGAACACCACCACGGGTGCCAGTGATTCAGTCCCCTGAAACCTGCTCTGGCCCTGTCTGTGCTGGCACCACCCACACCATACTGTACTCCACTCCCAGCCCAGTGCCATATACCCTTCCTGTTGACCTTGCAGGCTGTATTGGGCTGCATATTTGTTTCACTCCATCATTTTGTGGGTTCTATAGCTCTAGAATTTGTTTAGAGTTATTTTTACAGGTATTTAGAGGGGTTTGGAAGAAATCCCTTCTTTTATTCTGCCATCTTGGATCTGCCCCCCTCCTTCATAATTCCTTGAAAGATGATATCTAGCCTTTAAGATAGTCCAATAATTTTTAAATGGTCAATAATTTTTAAATGGTCTGGCTTATGTCTCTTTTCCAGGTCAGTTGTTTTTCCAATAAGATATTTCTCATTAACTTCTTTTGTTTTTGTTTTTTTATTCTTTGGTTTTATATTATTGTTTATTGATTTCTTGTAGAGTCATAAGGTTCCATTTGCTCCATTTTATTTTTTTTGTGGAATTATTTTCTTCAGTGAGCTATTTTGATGATTCTGCTTTTAAGGCATTCTTCTCCTCTTTGACTTTTTGGACCTCTTTTATCATTTGGCCTAGTCTGTTTTTAAGGTGCTATTTTCTTCAGTACTTTTTGTGTCTCCTTTACCAAGCTTTGACTCTTTTCTCATGATTTTTTTGCATCACTCTCATTTATCTTCCCATTTTTTCTCTACCTCTTGATTTTAAAAATTCATTTTGAGTTCTTTCATGACCTGAGACCAATTCATAGTTTTCTTTGAGGTTTTGGATGAAGAAGACTTTGTTGTCTTCTTCTCAGTGTATGCTTTGATCTTCCTTGTCACCATAGTAACTTCCAATAGAGATTTTTTTTTTCTATTATTTGGTCATTTTACCCAGCCTATCACATGACTTTTAACTTTTTGTTAAAACAGAGCTCTGCTTCCACAGTGAAGGGGTACACTCCTAAGCTTAGGGAACTTTGTGCAGTTGTTTTTCAGAGATACTAAGAGTTACCTGTAAATTTTCAGTACTTCCAAGGTGGTGAGCTCTAAGCAGAGATGTTAACTACTCTCCTTACCTGTGCTCTGATTTTTGAGTAATTCTGACTTAGAATTCTAAGGAGGGTCCCCTCTCCAGTGCTGCTACAAGCTCTGCTATGCTAGTGCTCCTCTCCACCCTGGAACTGCCACCTGGGACTGGGACATGGATCAGAATATGGGCAAATTCACAGAGTCCTGCCTCAGTGCTAACAAAAAAAGACCCCTGCAATCTCCTTCTGGCCAGTTGCTTAACCCCTTACAACTGGTGGGCTGAAAGTTCCAGAAGCATATGCTACTGATGATGATGATTCATTCACTTCCAAGTCCTGTCCTTGGTTTGTTGAAGCCAGGGTTGTGCTGGCGTGGTCTCTACTATACCATACTCTTCTCTCACCTTGGTGCAATAGACCTTTCCTGCTGACCTTCCAAGTTGTCTTGGGTTAGAAATTTGTTTCACTCTATCTTTCATGGGTTCTACTGCTCTAGAATTTGTTTATTCACTTAAAAAAGGAATTTGGAGGGGTTTGGGAGAGAACTTTATTCTACCATCTTTGTTCCCTCTCTATATAACAGAACTTTTACAGATGAATATTTCAGGCCTTCCTCCCTACCTTCTTCCATTTGATATATCTTGTAGTGGTCATTTGCATATTTTCCCCCATTTGAATGTAAGCTCCTTCAGGGTTTATACCCTGTTTTTATCTTTCTTTGTATTTCCTCCACTTACATCAGTACCTAGAACATTGTAAGCACTTAATAACAAATAAGTAGCATTTATAAAACTCTGACGTTTTGCAGAAAGTTTTATTATTTCATTTATTCTCATAATAACTCTTGAAGGGAGGTGCTATTACTATCCATATTTAACAGAAAAATACTTATTGACTAATTTTCCTAGCTATTATATTTATTTTCATCATCAGTAAAGACAACCACAGTAATGATGATGATTCTCTTTTGTGCATTTATTTATGGAAAACCATTTAGAATTCTATATTTAGATGTCTTGGATTGTTAGGGCATAGATAAGTAAGAGATGTCAAATTTTTGCATGAACTATTCCAAAGGGAAGGTTACCCCTCCATTGTGGTCATCTTTAACGTCTTCTTCTTGAGTGACAAGGAGAAATATTCTTGCCAAGATTCTTAGCAGAACTGGGACTTAATAACTTCTACTCAGACAATCCCAGGTCGACTCAATGAGCTTGAATGTCACAAATATCAGCTGGTTGTTATTGTGTTGCCTCATTGATTAGTCATGTCTGAGTCTTTGTGACCCCATAGCATGATTTGGACATGATTAGGTGCCAACTTTGTATCTGAGCCTTAGTACCATTAGGATGGTGATCATAGTTCTTTCATAAAATGAGAGATGCAGACATCTAGACTTCTTTCAAGAAGAACTTCTGGTACAGTTCCATTCAGGTGCTAAACTGCTTAATGACTGCTTCAAGGCTAAAGCTTGACTATTGGCTAGATAGGAAAACATCATAAACCTTTCACAATACATCATTTGTTTACAAAAATACAGACCTTTTGCAGTTATCGCTATTATCTATTTATAGCAGACCCATTAGTAGGGTACAGCAAATGGAATTTTGCCCCTAGTGGTCAATATTTTGAGGGTACTGAAATTTAGAGGGCATTACAGGACCAAGAAAATTTTATATAAACTACAGAATTCTCAACAGCAAAGTAAGAATATTAAATATTAATTAATTTAAAATGTTAATATTCCAATATTAATTTAAAATAAATGTCAATAATAAATAATAAAATAGGATCCTCCCAGAAAGCATGTTTCTCATCACATTCACCCAATGGAACACTTCCACTCTGTCTTTGAGTATCTATTCATAAACAGAATTTTTCTTAAAGAGTTGATACGAGGACCTGTTTTGTTCTGCTTGCTTCAGACTTTTGCCTCAGGCTCCCTTTTGTAAAGTTCCAAATGGTGATGTCTTCTCCACAGTTACACATTATGTTCTTAATCATATTCAGTTCCCTTATAGATGAATGCCATTGACTATAGGGAAACCTGTTGAGAGAGGGTGGATACTTCATTGCAAACTAGTTCCCACTACTAGGTAAGAACAACCAAAAAGCTAATTGCGTTCCAGCGGCACCTTGACAACATTTCTGTTTATAAGGGACGGACTAATAACAAACAAAGAAACAAAAACCTCAACCTCTTTGATTTAGTTTCTTAAACTGTAAAATCATAGAGTTTGCCTCTAAGGTCCTTTTCAGCTTTAAATCTGTGATCATATCATCTTCCTAGACACACACATAATAGAAGACTTGGTAATCTGGGGAAAGACAGAGACAGAAAAAGAGACACAGAGACAGAGAAACAGAGACATACAGAGAAAGATAGGGAGTGACAGAGAGAGAGAGAGATAGAGAGAGATTAATAGGGGCTATGTACACAATCAGGAACAATACTCCCTCAGCACAGGCATACAAATCTATAAAAATATTTCTATACAAAGAAAATAGAATTTTTTTAAAAATCTATTGTATCAATTTTCATGATCTGAACTTCACCCAGTATTCCTCTCCTTTCCCTTTCCCAAAGAATCATGCCTTATAACAATTGTAAGAATAAAAAGAGGAGAAAAATCTTACAAATCAAACAGTATATGGGAAAAAACATGACAATAGATATGATGTTCTACAGCTGTGGGTCACTCCTCCATCCAACTCTGCAAAGGAGTCAGGAATTATATTTCAGGTTCAAACTTTTTTTGTGGTATTTCAATTTTTATTTTTGTTTTGGGGTTGTTGCTATTTCCATTTACATTTCTGTAGTCATTGCATATATTGTTTTCTTGACTGTGCTTACTTCATTCTGCATTGGTTCTTATATGTCTTTCCATTCTTTTTTGTCTTGTTTATCCTTAGGTAACTCCTCCATTTCCAGCTATTCACTACCACAAAAATTGCTGCCATTAATATTTTTTGATGTATAAAAAGCTTTTAAAAAATTATCTCTTTGGTGTATGTGCCCAGCAGTGGATTCTATGGGACAAAGGGTGTGGACATTTTAGCCATTTTAGTTTCACAATTAGAAATTGCTTTCTAGAATGCTTTTATTGGTTTTGAGCTCCACCAACAATGTATTAATGTACTGGTCTTTCCTCAGTTATTTCAATGTTTGCTATTCCCAACTTTTCCCATATTGTCATTTGTTAAATTTCAAGTGAACTCTTAGTGTTGTTTTGATTTGAATGAAAATAGAATTCTTAACAATAATCTAAAAATGTGTGAGGCACAATTATTCTTTTTCTCCCATTTAATAGTATTCTTTTTTTTCTAATTACATGTAAAGATAGTTTTCAACATTAACTTTTAAAAGATTATGAGTTCTAATTTTATTTTCTCCCTCCTCCTTCCCTCTCCCCAAGACAGCATACAATCTGATATAGGCTATAGATAGATAGATAGATAGATAGATAGATAGATAGATAGATAGATAGATAGATAGATAGAGATAGATATATACATATATGTATATATCTATCTCTCTCTCTATATATATATATGTACTATTATATTAAACACATCTCCACTGACCCGGGTCCGGGTCCTTCAGGTGACACTCTCTCAGTGGGCTTCTGCTTCGGACGTCTCCGGATTTCCCTCCCCGGGGGACTCGGCGGAGGGACTCAGTCGGACACTTCTTCAGGAGGCATATACTTTATTAAATGCAGAGGAGTCCCCCGAACAGCTAAGGGCGTTGGTTTAAGTAGGTTTCTAGTTCCGGGTAGCCATCTATTGTTTAAATAGGTTTCTATTTTTAGGTATCCATCCTGATCCACCCCGAGGGAGAGGCCTACATCCCATTGGAGCAAGCCCCTCCAGACCAATCCTAGGGAGGCACGATCCCTAATCCCGGGTCGTGTCCTCCCCTGGTTGGCTGGTGGCCACTCCTGGGGAAGCCCCTCTCCGCCCAGGCAGTCAGGACCGACCCCCGACAACTCCCCCTTTTTGTTTAATAAGGGCAGGTGAAAGGCCTGTCTTAGGCTATGTGGCCTGTCTCCATGCCTGGTACCGAGAGTGGGCAGGGCCCCTGTCTTAGGCTATGTGGGTGGCCCCCACCTCCAGCATTTCTGGTAGGTGGACCCACAATAATCCCGTTATTGGGTACCTCTGCAGCCAATGGCATGATTATCCAGGTCATGGGGCCACAATATTCCCGTCATCGGCACAGTCACAGCGAAAGCCCATTATTGATTATAGCGGGGTACAGGGACGCTTTTGAACATGGCCGGTGTTAGGCCGTTATCCCGAAATTGCAAAAAATTCATGGTATTTGCGCGACTTGCGCCTCAACTCCCCCTTTTTGTTTATGCAGAAGTATATCAGCCTTTAGTTATTCCAGGGTACCCATCCACAATTTCATAATACATGACAATAGGCAAGGTAGGCAGAGACAAATCACACATAACAGGGCAATTCCCAATCCAGTAACAAAGAGGTATGAAGCCATTGTGTAACAGTAAGATTTCTCAACTAATCTGGGAAAAGTCCATGCTGATTTTTCATATCCCTCTTATAATGGTCTGTGGCATTTTGTATGCCTTTAATTATCTCACCTAACTTTAATATATAAGTATCTAAACTTTGGAAGTCATCAAGTCTGGAAATAGCATCTTCAAGCTCTGTGCTGGCGTTAAGCATGAGGGCAGTCATGCATGCAGGTCGTAACAGCTGCATATCGCACGATAGCCCTTAGTTCCCTGATTGGTGGTTAAGCCTTGGTCAGCCCTCAGCACCTGTTCTTAGGGCCACGTTACTGAGTTGGCTGATCGTGTCCTACTATGATAGGTGGGGGCCCCACCAGTACCTCCCTGAGGGCGATGCCGTACCTTGTCCATGAGCCTTCCTTGAGCCCAGAATGAGGAAGTCATGGGCCAAGCGCGTGACCGCCAGTTAGGGCGGGTATAGACTCCCGGCCGTCACCTATCCACCCAGGAGGTCTGGTGGCGGCCCCTCACACTATCTTTGGTCCTATATATGCTTGTACAGAACAATTCTGGCATGTAAAATTGAAAATTCCTGTCATGTTCTGATATGTCTCTAGTTTAGATCTGTAGTCTCTGTCCCATAGAAATATATATGTGTTCCTTAGACATACTTCACCCATTAAAGTAATGTTGTTAGCTTTCTTTGGTGATGCTGCAGCAGGCATTCCCTGCACTGTTTGTCCTCCCATAGCTAGAATAACTTTGTCTAGTCCCTGAACAGGTCTTTCAACCTCAGGAGACCCTTTATAATTGATGTACATTTGTCTAGGAAAGTTTGGTGCATATTTTTCCTCAAGTAAGTATGTAAGATTGTGACATGAATATAACATTTCTGTGTAGTTTCCCCTAATCAATTCTTTCTCCTGACAAGTATGTGTGTGACAATTCTCAAATGGTAAAAACCCCGTATACAGATGCCAAAGGGTTACATTTCTCTTCTTTTGTAAGTTACAAAATGGCCTAAATTTCATTCCAGGAACAAGTCCCACAAAGTCCTTGTCTGACCAAACTACTATTGTCCCATTTATCCTCCAGGTGAATAGATTATAAGCGTGTCATGTATCTTTCTCATCCAATGTCTCTTGTCCGTCCACAATAGTGGCACACCAGGGATACCCCTCTGTTCCATTCACCTGTGTGTATTTAAAACCAAACCCATTCCAATTCCCAGAAATACCCTTCTATAGACAAAGTGGGAAACCTGCGACTAGTCCTGAAAAGTTAGTGTCTCTGAAAGAGAGTCCCATTATTATCATAGTCTAGTCCATCATCTTTAAACATGTGAGAAATATTGCCTTGGATGATAAATTTGGTTATTGTCTCACTCCATGACATCACCCTTAACCATGGTGGATTCGTGAGGAACGCCCATCTCTGTTGTTCCTTCGGTGCTGGGTCGATGGACGCAGTGTTCTTTGAGTGTTATGATAAGTACGAGAAAAATGAAAGGAGTCATTGTGACCTAGTTGATTAAGCTTCTCCAGAAGTTTTCTCATCTGCCACTGATAGCACCTCCGCACTCCCTGTGACCACTTCACCTTGGCGGTTGTCCTCTATCACTGTTATCCTTTTCACTGGAACCCAAACTTCTTTATTATCATCTGTTAAAACACAAACATACCCTTTTTCCCACGTTAACACTGTATGAGGACCAAACCAATTTTTATTCTCATCGTGCCACATTACTGGCTACTTTCAGGGCACTTGTTATTGCTGATTCATTCTTTGCAGACTCCTTATTAGGAAATGTTAAGAATTTCATAGCAGCCAATAAGCCATCATTATCGAATTTTAAATAATTTAGAGTATAAACAGCCAAAAGCCAATTGTAATTTATCATCAATTTAGAGTATAAACAGCCAATTGCGAATTTGTCATCAACTCCTGGTCCAACTACTCCTTTTTGTTTGTGCAAGTAGGTGTCCAGGGAGCGATTCGCTCGCTCCACTATAGCTTGACCAATGGGATTATGGGGGATTCCAGTGACATGTAAAATGGAAAATTCCACCACGAACTGTTCAATGGCTTTACTGACATAAGCTGGACCATTGTATGGTTTAATGCTTTTTGGTACTGCATGATTTAGAATGTGACCGAGTGTGTGTGATATAAAATATTGCTGTTTTGGCCCTTATTGGTAGTTGAACTTCCATAGTTATCTGTTTAATACTATCTGCCCTATCAGGAATATAGGCTGACTCTACTCTAGGTATCAATGGTACTGTATACTTTCTGTCTGTGATGATATTGCAAGGTTCTTTCACATATAATAATGCTTGCAATACTGCATATAATTAATTTTGTTGTGTAGAAGTAAATGTTGTTTTAAATTTATGCATCTCCCTTTTAGATGGAATATACATAGATGCCCTAAAATTTTTGTTGCATCTGTAAAAACATTAACTCCCTCTACCAGTGAGGAAGAGCATTTGTTGGCCCAAGATCATGGCCACGTGGCAAATTGCTGCCCAAAAGGAATTGGGAGCCCGTGTTGGAAATTCTGATTAATCAATATCTGCCATTCCACAAACTCTTGTATGCAGTTCTCTATTTGTTGACTTGTATACATAGTATATATTGTGTGAGGTTTCTGTCCTATTAACATCCTTACTCTCTTCACTGCCTTATGTATGATTTGGGCTACCAGCACAGCATAAGGCACACAAGCTCTGCTCTTTATCTGAGCCAAATGTACCCACTCAATAATCCCTTGTTTTTGATGTAAAACTCCAGTGGGTATTTTTTCAGTGAATAAAATTGTTACTTTCAAGTCCTGTGATTCTAATATCCTGCTAATAGTACACCCCATAATCTTTTTCTGCACTAATTTCAAACATGTCCATTCTCTGCATGAGTTTAATTGAGAAGGACCTTTCAATAAATCATATAATGGTTTCATTTGATCAGTTGTAACTCCCAACTGTGGCCTACACCACTGAATTACTCCTATCAATTTCTGAAAGTCATTTAAAGTTGTAACCTTTGTAGAATCTATGATAGGTGACTTCAAACTTAAGCCTTACCACCTTACATCATTGTTTCACAGGCTAGTTTCTCCTTCTCTGATTACATTTACTCTGAAAAAAAAAACTTTTTAGAAATTAAGTTGTTAATAAGTTCAAACACTAAATTTAACTTTTGCTTAAGCCAAGGAATGACTACAAGTTCAGATTAAAAGAGCAAGATCTTTTCTGCTTCATAGACCATTACATATTAATTTATCAATACATTGTCTTGAAAATGAAAATTTAAAACCGTTTAAAATTTGTCCTGTTGTTAAGTCACTAAACTTTTACAAAAAATTAGTTGAAAACCTCCAAAATAATAGTTCTCTTCTCTTGATCTAATCTGGAATGATAAAAGTTACAATTCACTGTAGACCCAGCTGAATGATGAGTTGGGACTGCAGGGCAAAAAATCTTAATGGTTCCATCCTTTACTCAAGTAAATTTTATTTCTGTGTCCACTCCTTAAGAACTTTTTTGAATGAGAGGGTTTTGAATTCCTCAGCTGAAGGGAGGGAGACTTCTGGACAACTGCCCAGTGGCGCCAAGTCTATTCCATTCTGCTGGAGAGTTTCAAAAGCTTTATCTCTGCTGAGGTGTCCCTTTAAGATTTATGCATATTTCCAATTTGCCTAGTGCCAAATAATATAACAAATCCTGATCTGTTTTAAACATCCAATTAGGAGTGACACGTTTCACTTAAAATGTGACCAGAATAACTACCTTTTGGTTACTTCTCATTATACAAAATACTTTTCTTTTAGGTGAGATTTAGGTGAAAATGCTGATCAGCCTGCCCCAGATCTCTGTCTCTCTCCACCCTCACAATTTGGCCAGAATTGGAGGGTAAAGCGAGAGAGGGTTTAACCAAAAACTTTCAAATAATTCCCAAAACTTTTATGCTTTCCTTAAACTTCATATCCATGTTGTTTTCCTAATGGGCTTTGATTAAAGCCCCCTTTAAAACTGCACAGACACTATGTCCCTGCATTTCCCATCCAAGACTACACCTTGCAATCACATGAACTAAAAATAATATAAGATTAGTTCCTCTCTTTCTCTCTCCCATACTTCTCCCCGATGCTGCAGTCATCAGAGAGAAGGGAGGAGGGGGAGGAAAAGAGATAACTTTCCAAGGTCCAGCTACCATGGAGCTGACCGTAATAACTCACAAACACACGCACACAGAACATGTAAAGACAGAACACATATACAGACAATAAAAGAATCCAAAAAACTGAGAAAAAATTGTCAGAAATCCTCTGTACACATTATAACTCTGGCTTAATTTCTATCACTGTGTAACTAAGCCTTGCATAAGATTCCCTGTCTAGACTTTCTCCCATACAAGATTGCTTTTTTAGACTTACTCCTGCAACTTTTTACTGCACCATAGATCTGTGCCGAGTGCCAGGGCTGGAAGAACATCCGGGCCCCTGAATTCGCCACTGTGCCACAGATCCTGGGCAAATTTTTTGCTGTGCCACAAATCCAGGCCCTGGGCCAACTCTGGATATATTTCCTGGTTGAATTTCTGACTGCACCAACTCCCTCTTTCCTCTCGGTCCTATCTGGTCGTGATTGTCTCCTGAGCTCCCAGACCGCCAATGCTCCAAAGATAAAAAAGGGGGGCAGTAGAGGGGGATCTCGACTCCTTGTCAGAAATCTCCACTAGGGAGTCTCCCGTTTGTATCGCACAAGCGGCAGCCCAGCAAGTTGGACGTGGGGTGCCCACAAGGGCTGCTTTTTCCACCCCGTACATGACAAAATCAGTCTCAACGAGCAACCCAGGGGTGGCATCCACATAAGAGGCCATTTGTGTCCCTACTACTTGCCATGTTTGAGGAGTTAATTCTGCATGGCAAACCCATGGTGATATAGTTTGTATTTTTACTACCCACTCCCTACATTCCTTTATATGAATTTTTGTGCCCGCTTCTTGGCAGACCTTATAAAGCTGGCACGCTAATACTCCTGAATCCTCTGGCTGCAATTGCTTAGCAATTCTATTGCCCATCTTTCCTTCCTCTAGGTAGCCCCGTCTACCTAGGGTGTCCGACTCTTCCGCCCTTAAGCGAGCGGGATACTCACGTCACCTGGCGGGGTCTCGTCTATCGTCTGTCCCTGTTCAGGGCGCCAGTTGACCCGGGTCCGGGTCCTTCAGGTGACACTCTCTCAGTGGGCTTCTGCTTCGGACGTCTCCGGATTTCCCTCCCCGGGGGACTCGGCGGAGGGACTCAGTCGGACACTTCTTCAGGAGGCATATACTTTATTAAATGCAGAGGAGTCCCCCGAACAGCTAAGGGCGTCGGTTTAAGTAGGTTTCTAGTTCCGGGTAGCCATCTATTGTTTAAATAGGTTTCTATTTTTAGGTATCCATCCTGATCCACCCCGAGGGAGAGGCCTACATCCCATTGGAGCAAGCCCCTCCAGACCAATCCTAGGGAGGCACGATCCCTAATCCCGGGTCGTGTCCTCCCCTGGTTGGCTGGTGGCCACTCCTGGGGAAGCCCCTCTCCGCCCAGGCAGTCAGGACCGACCCCCGACAAATAAGTATGTATTATGCCATATAGGCCATACAAGTATTGATTTACTTAGTAGCATATACATAAAAGTATCAAATGCTTAAGGGAACTGTTAGCAAAACACAGCCTGACTAAGGTAGTGGAAAAAATTCATAAAAATATAGTCACTAAGAAGGTAAATATAACATGGAAGTTGTGATCTAACATTCCCTAAAATTCTGATTTCTCACTGACTAGATCAAATCTCAAGAGAAAATTACATGTTACAATCTGAAGTACACTCTGAGGAAAATCCTCAAACCTTCCAACTGTCCAGATTTCCTCAAAATTATCTAGTGTGGTCCCAAGCTCCTACATATTCCCTGAAAGTAACAAGTGCATGTTGAATAGATGATAGTCTTTAATTTTGCCTCACAGAAAATTCAGAAATGCAAAAGATTTACAAAAACCTATTAAAAAACCCAACATGTAATTAAATTGCTCAAGGACCTCCTTAAACAGTTACAGAAAACACAGAGAACTGCATAGTTCTTCTGGCTGGAACTGAATTCAGGGTTGCTATTAGGGCATGTGATGCTAATGAGAGTTAAAGATCTTCCCCATCCATTAATGGGCCTGCCCATTAAGGGAAGCTTGATTAGGAGAGGTCCATACCTTTTCTTAATTTTCTAATGAGGCATTGGGTTGTGATGCCCTCTGACTCTGAAAAGTTTATAAATACTCTGAGGTAAGGTTTTATTTTGGAGCTTACTCATTGGAAAGAGTTTGTTTGGCTAGACTAGATTCTGGGTAGCCATTAAGCAGCTCCCTGGCTTTGGAAACTCAAATGTTGGTGCTTCTCTCTATGGTAACTATGTGTGATCAGACAGTTGGATCTGTATGTTGATCTGTGATGTATGTATTGCTATGGCCAGACAGTTGGAAGCCCTGTCTGTTGATTATTATTTCTTTGTGACTTTTTCCCCTGAACTAAGTGAATGCTATTTATGCTTGATTAAAGTGATGGTTGAACCTTCAAAAGTTGCTTTCCTTTTAGAAAAGTAGATCTAAGAACCTGTACAGCAGGCTCTCCTGTGTATGTCAGAGTCCTTGATGATACAGGGCAACACTGTATTGAGATTCCAGTGAATTCTTGCCTCTCCTACCCAGTTGTCATTGTTGGTGTTCATTTGTGAAAAGGACCAATATCACTTGGTGATAATTTGACTTGCATGTGAATTGTCTTCAAGTGACTGAGAGTTGCACAAAGTCATCAGCCTTACTCTCTCTTCCAGAGTCATTGAAGTCCAGTAGCAAGGCAAAAGTCAGGACAACTGGTGATAGCCTGGGATACAAATGATCATGGCATCTTCAATGTCTAACCAAACTCTTAGTGCTCCAGAGGACCTGCTTTAGCTATCTTCATGGCCTTTGGGAAAAAAAAAATGTTCTCATATACTCATTTTGTCAGTGAAATCTTCACATGCTTGAAGCAGGCATCCCCCTACTTCATAAATGAGTTGGAGGCCTCTTGGGTACCCACAATCTAGTTCATCCCATCTGCTGAGACAGTTGTATTCAGATGTGGACTTTGTTCATGCTACAGCTTCTTGGAGACAGGTAAGAGTTTGGTGAAAGGTGGACACTAAAGATAGATGAGGTAGCCCTGAAAAGGGCTCAGCAAGCCCTCCAGCCAGAGGTGATAGTCCCTCTCTGAATATGTACCCCAACACAGCCTCTGCTCAACTTGTAGTTACCTTTCATGATTTGCCATTCATGAAGCAAAATCTTGAATCCTTCTCATTAGAAATAATCTTTCCTCTCCTAAGAATCTTAAAGAAAATTATGTCTCTCATTCATTTATCAACATGGTTTATTGAATTACATTATTTGTGTATACAGATTTAGGACCCTCCCCCCAATAACCACTTCAGGCAAGTCACTTGACCTCTGCCTCAATGTCCCCATCCTTAAAATGGGGATATTAACCTGCATCCCAAGGTTGTTGTAAGGATGAAATAAGGTAATATTCTTAAAGTGCTTTGCACACTTTAAAGCATTGGAAAAATGCTAATTATTACACTTTATCTTACATTCTCTACTAGATTGTAAGTCCCTTTAGATCAGGGACCCAACAATTCTTCTACACCCAGCACAGTTCTTGGCACACTTAGAAGCCTTTGACCATGTTCCAATTTAACTTATATGCAAATCATTCTACAATTTTATAGATTTCCTTACTATGGTTGACAAGTTGATTAAAAAGGAAAAGAAAAGTCCCGAAGCAGCTCATTTGAAACCTGGCTAGATCCAAACTCTTTCTTATTCCCAAGAACTAGAGAGCGACCCAAATGAAAGAACTAAGCACTAACCCTGATTGCTCTTGCTTCAAGTTCCAAATCATTTTTTTGATATGAAATCTAATTAGGTTTGAAGTACTTGATTTGAAGATATTTACAGGGGGTACCATTAGGTCTAACAGTTTTAAAAGAGACCAAGCAACTTCCTGACTTTAATGCAAAAACTGCTCAGTTGAAAATATCATGTTGTTCTAAATGTGCATAACCACTTGTGGGGTCTCAGGATATCCTCAGCCCCACTCCAATTCTGAAAGAGGACAACAGAGCTCACATTTTTAGTAGCATGTTCTAGTTTATAAAGATATTTCCTCACAATAATCCTTTGAGGACAGCAGTGCAAGAGTTATTATCTCCATTTCAACTGAGGATTAGTGAGAGGAAAGGACTTCTCTAAGGTCCCTGGGGTTAGAAAGTGGGAGAATAAGGGATTAAGGTCCAGCCGATGTATTCCAGACCCAGTTTTCTTTAACTACTTTATGCAGCTGAACAGAGTAGAAAAAAGCTCCTTGAAGGTGAGTTCTTTGATGGCACTATTTTGTTTTTCTTTTCCAGTTATAAGTGCCTTGTTCTTTGTGCATAGTAGGCACTTTATCACTGAGAGGAGGGGGAGAGAGTATTGTATTGTATTAATGGAGAACCAAAGTAAGTTGGGTTTCAAGCATTGGATCTGCTTTGGGCAAATCACTTCATCCCTGGGAACCTCTTCTGTAAACCATGGGCATTGGGCTAGATGGTTTTCTAAGTCCCTTTAAATCTATGATTCAGTGAATCTCCATTTCCAAATGAATGAATTGTGGGTACTATCACAGCTCATAAAAATCAATTTGGTATTTACAAGGTTAAATATCTCCTTAATCCCTACTGTAACATTTGTGTCTTCAGTCTTAAAACTGAAAGTCAAATATTCAAATTGAAAAACTATAAGAGGAAAAGCAGCTTTCTCAGGAGGGGTAGGGGAAAAGAATATGAAAGGAGGTCCATTTGTTACAAAGAATTCAGAAATTTGCGATCGCAAATGTGAACAGGGAAAGTCTGAAGTCTGACTGTTTATATCTACACTGATCCAAAATAATCCTAGTGTTGTGTCTATGACAACCTCAAGCTTGGTGGTGGCATGGATGTGGAGTTGTGTGTTTTTCATAATAAGATAGCTTTCAAAATATGTTGATGATCTAGTTATCGCACATAACTGGATAGCAGAAAGGTGCCAGATTTCGATAGATTTGCTCGAGTTACCATCTGAATTTTTAATCGTGTTGTTGCTTGACCACATTCAGAAAACAATCCTATTCATTTGAAGGAAATTCTGTATGGCCATCTGCTTTTCCACTTCACCCTAAGGACCAACGGTCTTTCCATCCCACTGGCAACTGAAACCTCCAATACTATTGCTACCCTCAATTAAAACATGAACTCCTTGAGAACAGGGATTTTGTCGTTTTCTAATTCCAGGTCCAATATTTTTCACACAGTAAACACTTAAAAGCTTGTTTATTCACCTCTTGTCCTCAAAGCAGTCATACATTTAATATTTATAAGCTAAAAACACTAGAAGAAGTAAACATGCAATCAAGTTTTTTCAGTATTTTATGGATGACGTTTTTTACACATAATCATTTTTTGATATAATCTGTCTCTGACCCATTTAACTCTCCTTTGTAAAAAAAAAATAGCTAGCAAAACTAATCATATACATACACATTTATATGTATATATGCTTACATATAAGTTCATGTGACATTTAACATTTCTAGTCCCTATCCTCTTTACCAAGAGGAAGTAAACATGTTTCATCATCATCTGTCTATTGGAATCAGTACTTGTCACTCATTCAATATGGCATTGGGAATCACCAAAATATTTGAAGTTGAGAAATATTAAAGAGCTGATTTTCTATAACATTACTAATTAGTCCTACCCACTTTAATATGTAATGCTAATAAATGCATATTAATATAGGCTAACTGATGTGTGGTTTGTAGCCCAGACTTCATGAACATAGAGACATGTCACCTGAGAAACATTACCATGTAAATAGGTAAGAGAGTAATTACTAAGTATATGTCCTTAAGTAAGTTACTTAATCTATTAGGATTCCAGTTTCCTCATCTGTAAAATGAGGAAACAGAAGTCGATAATGTCTAAGGCTCATTTGAGGGCTAAATCCCACCATCCTGTGAATTTTCCCCAAGGGTGTAAGAAAGACTATCTGTATTGGTGTCATCTATCAACCAATAAATTAAATATAATTAAATAAATAATATATATTAAATATAAATTAAATAAATACATGATAGATTTAATTAATTGAGCACCTGCTATGTAGCAGGCACTGTGCGAAATGCTAGGGTTACAAAGAAAGACAAAAGACAGTTCCAGCTGTCAAGGAGCTGATGAAGAATTCTAAAGGAAAAGAAAGACACACCAGGCTCCCATATCTACTAGGAAATGTCTTACTGTAATATGAGATGAATTGAACTTATATTTCCACAGAAAATATGTAATATCTGCAATACCAGTGATAATCATTTAATATCATTTTTGGACCTTACTAAGGGTCCAGAGCCTGAACTAATCAACCAGAAGAAGATCCTGGACCTAATAGCTTCTTTATTCTCTGGGAAACTCAGAGAATACCTCTTTCTATGTCAACAAAGCCAAATGGGGCTGACTAAAGACCATTCTTTTGATATCCTTAACCCGAGACACTATTTTGAATAATGAGACTTTTTCTTAATATTTTATGGACACATACTATGCTATAGTATGTTAATGGTAAAGAAAACACAGATATCCTGGGTCTTAATTTCAATTGACACTTTGTCAACTGCCTTATCTTATTGTATTTACCACCTATTAATTTAAGGTATCAGTTAGCCTGTTTACCTCTTTAACCAAACTTTCACGTCAACACCAGAGAGATTGTATATCAATTTAAAAGAATTTAGGTCATGTCATTCTATGAAGAAAATTAGGAATGTGGTCTATGTGGGGTCAGGTGAACTCTGGAATGCTGGTCAATGTTAAAGCAAGGCAGGAAATTCAAGATGGGAACAGTATAAAAAGGTTTGCCTTGGAGAACTATTTATTCATTCAGGGGGAATGAGTATAAAAATTATTAAAAGCTTTCCTGATTTCAGAACAAATATTGTTCTTTGCTTAAAGTATGTTTCTAACATGTAAGAAGAAGGAAAGAAGAAAACAAGAATTTATTAAGGATCTAGGTTCTGTGATAAGCACCTTATTGATGTCATCTCATCTGATACTCACAACTCTGGGAGGTAGGTGCTGTTATTATTCCCATTTTATAGATGAATAAACTGAGGCAAGCAGAGGTTAAGTGCGTTGCCCAGGATCACACATCTATTAAGTATCTGAAACCAGATTGGAACCCATGTCTTTCTGATTCCAGGCCTAGCACTCCATCCTCTGCGCTTAGAACACTTAGCCATGTGGTTCCATCACTAGAGAGTAGGCATTTGAGACATAAAGACCTGGAATCATGTCCTACCTCTGACACATGGTCACCATAAGACCCTGGGCAACTCATTTAACTACTCAGTGCTCCAGGCAACTCTCTAACGTTATGAGTTGCATAGAAAGTACCATCATTAACACAAGAAGTTTCTTACCCAGAGTTTCCTACATCAATGAAATCACAAAATCAATCCTGACTCCAAACCAGAATTCTAAAATATTCCAAGCCTCAGACATTTTATGGTGATTCAATTTCCTTATCTGTAAAATAAGGTATAATGTTTACACAACTCACCTCACTGAGTTCACACATTTTGCAAGGAAAATTTAGCAGGATTATTCTCCTAGTCATGATATATGACTTTGCATATGTATGAATATGTATGACCAGAAAATGAACCAGACCAGTCATGAGAGCAAGGAATAACAGGTAAGTAGCCCAAATGCTTCACTGAACACAAAGAGTATGGGGGAAACAAAAACCCTATTCAACAAGGCATGGCTATATTGAGATCTGTGCCAATAGGGATGGTACAAATGCCAGAGAAATTCATCAAAGGATCACAGCCTGTATTTCTCTCAGTCTCTCTCTTTATCCAAGACCTCATATCATTTGAAAGAAAACTTTTCAATACTTCTATTTCTAGAATTGAATTCAACTCTAATGCTGAATATCTTTTCCCATCATCATGTTTCATATTGAAGGAACTAAAAATGAGCACCTGTTAATGATTACTATTGTTCACAGGCATTCATGTTCTCTACAAGCCATAACCAGTCTTTTCCCCAACATCAGTCTTTGCAGTCAGGCCTATTGTTAATGATAAAATATGGGGTCATCTTAATAATAAAATGAAAGGAACATTAATTCTCCTGATGTTGATTTTTTTTTTCACTTCTACTTAAGACTCTTGAAAGATCATCGTCAGGATGGTAAAAACTTTTAATTATTATAGGCTAAGTGTATAGTCTTTGGGCCTCAGTTTCCCTACCTGTAAGATGAGAGGGCTAGAAAAACATGGCCTCTAAAGTCTCTTCAATTTCTAATTCCTACAATCTTCATAGGATTTCACGGTTTGAAAGTCTCAGAAGCTGTCTATGCCAGTCAGTAGCTGACAAGAATACTTTCTACAATATCCATGACAATTGTGCATGTTCATAAATCCATTCCTATTTATTCCCAACTATGGGTTACTAACATGCATGTCTTACCTTAGAGGAGGAGAAGGACTGAGGGATTTGTAAGAGGGAAAAAAAGATATATGCCTTGAGAATGAGTGCCTAAATATTGGAATGAGAGCAATTGGGAGGGTGCAAAAGACACTCATAAGAATTAATAAGAAACAGATGGTGACCATGAAAGCAGGCAGCATAATCCCAGAATTTCAGCGCAGGTTATTTGCTTAAGAAATCACTGCAGGGAAGTTTGTAGTAGAGTATTGAGATGATTGAATGTCTGTATAATCTGGTGATAAAATGTCATCAGGGGAAAGCACTTTGGGGAGTATAGTGTACTGTGGGAATTCAAAAGATTTAGTCATATCCATTTTTTTCACCTTGCAAAGAGATGAGAATTAGACCTATGATTTCATCAATATTGAGAACTCCCAGATGAGGAAATTCCCTTTACCAATGCAGGTTAACACTTTCTCAGAAACTTATAGTCTTGGAGAGTTGCCTAAAGCATTGAGAAGACTTATGATTTACCCAGGATCATGCAGTTAGTATGTTTCATAAGTGGAACTTGAATCCATGTCTTCTTGACTTCAAGCCTGGCTCTCTATACACTTGTATAACTCTCTGTGTCTCCTCCTTACAGGCTGGGATTTTGGTGTGTTTTATTTTTAATTATGTGAGCAAATCACAACAAGTACCCATCAAAGGTGACCTGCTAAAAAGAAAACTAATTTGGAAGAAGTATTGCCTCCTTCCCATGAGTAACAGAGATGACATCAGCAACAAATATTATTTATATGGCTGCCATTTTATGGAATGTAATTCCAAGCATCTGATATTCAGTTTCCTCCTTTTAGTAATGAAGGCTTTAAACTGTATAGTGTCTAAAATACTTTCCATCTTCATCATTCTATGATTATATATTTGCAAGACAGATGGGATGGCAAATGCAACCTTATGTGTATCCACAGAAGGAGCCTAATCTGTCTTTATTTTGCATTAAGATGACATGACATTCATATATTTTGAGTAGCTTTCAGTGACTTTTCCATTTAGGAAAAGAAAGGGCTATTAAAGATGGCAAAGACACACCACCTTTTCTTTATTTTTTCTTAATAATATATGGTGTTAGAGTTAATTCGCAATATTCTATGACTCTTGTCTTCCACTGGGGACAGATACTAGAAGAACACTATGACTGGAAACTGGCAAGTAAAGTAATTCTAAGGCAAACTGAGAGGTTGAGACCTCACTAACTTGAAGGATATGTCTGTAGGTTAACAAAAGTGACTATCCCCTTGACTGGTTGGTTGATTAGTCAGCGTCTGCACTTGAAGAGAACTGAAATGGCATCATCGTGTCCAACTGTGTCCAACAGTGTGTCCAGCTGTGACTGATCACAGAGCAATACAAGCTCAGAAGGGAGTGCCACATGTCAGGCACAAATAGCCTTTATGACCATTTGGGCATAAATTTACACATCTCGCATTTCTTTTGTGCTACCACAATTTTACTTTGCTTATGTCCCCTGGGAGAATGAAGCCTAATACAGATTATTTTAAGATGCGCTGTGTGATGTGTACTTTGGCTTTGTAAAGCATGGACATTTTGATGGCAGATTGACAATGCTGAGAAAGGAAACTGTAAACTATAAAGAAAGCAAGCATTCATGAGATACTTTCTAAGAAATGCTTTGGACAGGCAGACGTCAGAGTCCACTGAAAAGGAAATAAAAGAAGCAGAAGACCAATTTTACTTGTTCAGCATGGTCTGGTTAGGACCATAATGGCCGAGACTGCCTAGGGTTACTGTTGGAAAGCAGTTCCCCTTTTGTCTTGGACATGCTTCTGTTGCCTAGCATAGTATATAAATTTAAGTAGGTCAAGTTACCCTGATGAAGCAAAATATACTGTTAGCATAGATTTGCAGTGAGAAGAAATATCACAGAATATGGATATTCTATGTATTTCCCACAAAATGATCACAGTTTCTTAGATACAAACACCATAAAAAACCAGAGTGTGGAGAAAAACTAGAGTTGAGCTAGGCTAAGTTCTTTAGTCCATCTTAATTGTAAGCCCTCTCTGTCCCAAGGTTTCTTGATTTTAGCTGTTGGGATTGTCAAGTTTCTGGAAAATCCATATGGGGAATTTATGTCTAATTCTGCAAATAAGATTTCATACTGGGAAATATTGTGGGTTAGAAAGAGGTCTCAAATAAAATATAACTCATTTATTTTACTAGACTTAGTGAATTTCTGGAGAGGAACTTCATCTTTCAATTATTATTTTTGTTCAAGGGAGGTATGAGTAGGTAGTGAGAGGGGCATATTATAAAACGGATATAAAGATAAATTATTTTAGTAAGTGTATGAGACTCAATTGTCTCTTATGTGCTTTCCAGCTCTAAATCAATGATCCTGTAAACTTTAAGGTGCTGTATAAATGCTAGTAATTGGAAAGGCAGATGGTTATTATTTAGTCAAAATTTGTCTTTCAATCCTAACTTTTCCACTTTCTGACCATGTGGCGTTGAGCAAGACTCATCTCATTTGAGAATTTCAATTCCCTCCTCTGGTCAAAGGAGCAGGTGGGACTGGATCATCCACTTCTGAATCTCTACAGCCAACTGGAACTCTACTTTTTATCTGTATTATGAGAAATCCTGTAGAGGAGAGGTGTCAATATCCCTGGAGGCTTATGGTCACCACACTCCCAAGTAAATGAAACCTAAACCACACTAAAATGTAATTGGGAAATATATAAAAAAAAATAAATAAAACTACAAAAAAACATAGATAATGTTCATTTGTGGTTTTCTAAGTCAAAATGTGACCTGCAAGCATCTGTTTCTATATGACACCATTGCTGTAGAGGCATATGAAAAGGCAATCAAACTCCATTGTCTATAAACTCATGGACATGGAACATTATGCACAGTCCAAGAGAGATTATCACAGTCCAAGGCCCATTTCTAATATGTCCATCCTCCTTTCACATCAGCTACCCAGAAAGCAGTCCCCACCCCAGCGCTGCCCCGGCCGTGGCCCCAGAGAAGCTGATCCGAGCAGGCTTCAGGGACGGAACCTCCAAGCAGGCTTCAGGGATGGAACCTCCGGCGGCTGGGAAGGTCCCCCCGCCCACAGACTCTACAGGTCAGTGAGAGACACGCTTGGGCTGACCGAGAGGGGAACGGGGAGTCTCCATGGCTCAGGCCCCCTCGGAAGGAAGCGGTGGAGGCAGAGGCAGGGGCGGTGGCGGAGGCAGAGGCGGGGGTGGCGGTGGAGGCAGCAGCGGCGTGGCCGCGGCGGCTGGGACTCCCCCAGCAGCAGGCAGGATCTTCATTACTGAAAGTCTCTGCATAAACCACTTGAAGGAGCTGAGCCCGGGAGACGACCCTGCCCCACCCGCTCCTTTTCTGAAGGTCTCTGCATAAAGCCCCTGAGGGAACTGAGCCTGGGAGGTGGCCCTGCCCCCACCCCAGCACCAGAACTAAAGCTCACATTGAATAGCAGCGGTGCCTGCCGTGGAAAGCCCATTTGAATCTCAGACCCCAAGCACTAGCTGGGTGGATCTAGGCGGGGGTGGACAGGAATCTCAGAAGTCAAGTAACTGGCTGGGAAAATGCCTAGAAAAGGGAAGAAAAATAAGACTATAGTTTTTTTGAACAAATGCAAATGATCCCGACTTTCGGATCTGATGAGGAGGACATATTCTTGCCATCAGGGAAAGACGTGGTGGGCGGGGCCTCAGTACCCCAGACACCCCAGGGGGATGTCGGGTGGGCTCAGGCCTTGGAAGAGCTTAAAAAGGATTTTGAAAAGCAAGTTAGACAGGTGGAGGAAAAACTGGGAAGAGAAATGAGAGAGATGCAAGAAAAGTATGAAAAACGGGTCAATACTTTGGTAAGGGAGACCCAAAAAAATGCTGAAGAAAATAACACCTTGAAAAATAGGCTCACTCAATTGGCAAAGGAGGTTCAAAAAGCCAATGAGGAGAAGAATGCTTTCAAAAGCATTAGCTAAATGGAAAAAGAGGCTCAAAAGATCACTGAATTTAATATTTCTCTCAAAATGAGAATGGAACAGATGGAGTCTAATGACTTTATGAGAAACCAAGAAATCACCAAACAAAACCAAAAGAGTGACAAAATGGAAGAGAATGTGAAATATCTCATGGGAAAAACAACTGACCTGGAAAATAGATCCAGGAGAGGCAATTTAAAAATTATGGGACTACCTGAAAGTCATGATCAAAAAAAGAGCCTAGACATCATCTTCCATGAAATTATCAAGGAAAATTGCCCTGACATTCTAGAACCAGAGGGCAAAATAAGTATTGAAAGAATCCATCGATCACCACCTGAAAGAGATCCAAAAAGATTAACTCCTAGGAACATTGTGGCCAAATTCCAGAACTCCCCAGCTCAAGGAGAAAATCTTACAAGCAGCTAGAAAGAAACAATTCCAGTATTGTGGAAATAAAATCAGGATAACTCAAGATCTAGCAGCTTCTACATTAAGGGATCAAAGGGCATGGAATAGGATATTCCAGAAGTCAAAGGAACTAGGACTCAGACCAAGAATCACCTACCCAGAAAAACTGAGTATAATACTTCAGGGGAAAATATGGTCTTTCAATGAAACAGAGGAATTTCAAACATTCTTGATGAAAAGACCAGAGCTGAAAAGAAAATTTGACTTTCAAACACAAGAATGAGAAGAAGCATGAAAAAAGAAACAGCAAAGAGAAGTATTAAGGGACTTACCATAAGTGAACTGTTTACATTCCTACATGGAAAGACAATATTTGTAACTCTTAAAACTTTTCAGTATCTGGGTAGCTGGTGGGACCACACACACACATGTACACACATGCACGCACACACACATACACACATGCACACACATACAGAGACAGAGAGCACAGAGTGAATTGAATAGGATGGGACCATATCTTAAAAGAAATCAAGGTAAATGGGGAGAGAGAAATGCAGTGGGAGGAAAGAGGGTGAAATGGAATGGGGTAATTATATGTCATTTAAGAGGCAAGTAGGAGACTTTTTAGTGGAGGGAAAAAGAGGGGAGCTGAGAAAAAAAAAACAAGAAGTTTATCCTCATCACATTTGACTAAAGGAAGGAATAAAATGCACACTCATTTTGGTATGAAAATCTATCTTACAGTGTAGGAAAGTGGGGGAGGAGATAAGCAAGGGGGGATGAGGGAAGGGAGGGCAAAGGGAGGAGGGAGCAATATGAAGTCAACACTCTTGGGGAGGGACAGGATCAAAAGACAGAAGAGAAACAATGAGGGGCAGGATAGGATGGAGGGTAATTCAGTTAGTCTTACACAACATGACTATCATGGAAGTCATTTGCAAAACTACACAGATATGGCCTATATTGAATTGCCTGCCTTCCCAAAGGGAATGGGTGGGGAGGGAGGGATGGGGAGAATTTGGAACTCAAAGTTTTAGGAACAACTGTTTAGTATTGTTGTTGCTACTAGGAAAGAAGACATACAGTTAATGAGGAATAGAAAGTCATCTGGCCCTACAGGAGAAAAGAGAAGATGGAGACAAGAGAAGGGAGAGATGACAGAAGAGAGGGCAGATTGGAGATAGGGAAAATTAGATTGCTTGGTGTATTGGGGTGGGGGAAGGGGATAAAAGGGGAGAAAATTTGGAACCCAAAATTTAGTGAAAACGAATGTAACAAGTTAAATAAATAAATAATTAAAAAAAAAAGAAAAAAGAAGTGGGGAAGCTTGTAAGGAGAGAAGGACATCCAAGTGGCACAAGTACAAGACAATACTATACAGTCAAAATGACCATGCTGTAGTAGAAGTAGGCAAGTTGATGGAGTGAAGGAGCTTTCTGCAATCTTTACTTAGGAGCAGAGATAGTGAACTATGTTCTCCACCATGGATACTAAAAATGAACAAGCCAGCATCCTATGGGTTTCCTGTTAAACAGAGGTAGAATCTCAGCTACTGACTACAATTTTTATTCAAAAAAAATTTACATGCAATCAATTCTTTCATTTACTCCACTTTGTGTTCTTGGCAACCTCTAGCTCTCTAAGAGTCATTTTTACATTTGTTGAAATTTCATTTGTGGTACGAAACTCTCTACTCAGGGGATCTGTTTAATGTCAACTGGATAGAAGTTAATTCTGTCAGGGAGAAAACTAGATCAACCCAAATGACATCTGGGGATGACTAAATGTTTCAACTTGGGGTTCACACAAGATGTTCAGTGAAAAATGATCTTGATTTCAAACTCTCACTGTATTTTGCCTGTTGCTCTTTATAAATTGTGGTTCTGGCAGATAAGGTCCTGGAAAATATAATCTTTGCACTAGGCTGTATCCTTTTCTATTGTTTATTGTTCAGTCATTTCAGTGGTATCCAACTCTTCATGACCCCATTTGGAATTTTCTTGGCAATGATACTGGAGTAGTTTGCCATTCCCTTCTCCAGCTCATTTTACAGATGAAGAACTGAGGTTGAATAACTTGCCCAGTGTCACACAGCTAGTAAGTGTCTAAGGTCACATTTGAACTCAGGTCTTCCTGTCTTCAGACTGGCTCTATCCACTGTGCTACCTTGTTGCCTTATCCTTTTCTATTGGTTTTTTCCCAAAATGTCCCTGTCAAAAGCTCACAGAATGCTACTTGAAATCAAGACTAAAATGTGTCCCCCTGCCTCTCTCTTTCTCTGTGAAAATCATCAATCCTCCACCCCAAAGACAAGCAGTGAGTATTCAATGACTTGATTTCTCCATGGACCCATGACATGGCAAAGGAAACAGTTGATCCTCCTCACCATTCTATTTTCCTCTATACTCTTGAAAGAGAAGAGAAAGAAGGGGCCCAAGGATGGCCTGTGTTCTCTCAGCATTTTAATCTGCAATTTTCATGGAATGGTTTAGTTACCTAGCCCATCACAGTCCCTTTTGCCATATACCACATGACATTCATATAAGTTCACCAGTGTGGTTTTCATTCCCCCTTCAGCACCTGTCTACATGGACTCCAAAAGTTCCTCTCCATTGCTCTTGCCCAGTTCCTCAGGTACGAATCTGATGTGTCTCTGCCCTGTCTCCTGTGTAGTCTTAATTGAAGAGTTTCTTTGGGAAGCTGACTGTAAGTGGAGGAGGTGGAAGTCGCAGAAGAAGGTGGTGTTAGAGGGAGGGGAAGAGGGAGTGAGAGAGGTGCATAATTTCATAGACGCATAATTGGAGTCAGGATGGTCAGTTTTCCTTCCAGTAAACTTCAGTTGGGTATCCCTGAGTGAGCTGATGGATGTTCCAACGAATAAGGCATTTGTCTACAAGTTGCAAAGACCTAGTTTCAAGTCTCACCTCAGGCACTACACATGGGAACTTGGACACTTCACTGAATCCTCATCTAATTTCCCCAGGCAACAACCTGAGTCTGTATGATGCAGGGAAGATGCTGACATGCATAGTCAAGAAATGTCTATCCCCTTCCCTGCCCTCAACTCCTTAAATCAAGAGAATGATAGTTCTACCAAACACTTTTTTTACAATAAACAATTCTTTTAAAATAAACCTGAAATACTTTGCAAAGTGTTGATGGTTCCCTCTCACTGCAGCTAACTTTTGCATAACTATGGCTAGCCAGATATTCGACAGTCATTACCAACACTTTCTTTCTCAGGTCTGTGAAGAAAGGCACTGCAGTGTATGTCCTTTGTGTCCTCTGGAAAGTCCCCACCATTCCTAGCCTGGATGGAAAGATGTACAATGAGTTTCACAATCAGACCTATAAAATTACCAGTCTGGGTCCCTACACCCTTGACAGGAAGAGCCTCTATATCAGGTGAGAAACTAATCCTGCCCAGGACATGTAGTTGCCTAACCTCCATGCTTGGTCCCACTCCTATTAAGCACTCACCTGTCAAAGCAATTTTCTGTGGCTTTGAGGAACCAGCTGTGTTTGGATGGCACCTATCTTACTGAAAGTACTTTCCTATGTATGATGTGCTTAGAGTCTCTCCCTCTCTCTTTCCATTTCTATTCTCTCTCCCACCTCCACCCTCTCTCTAACTTCTGGTTTCAAGTGCTCTTGCCAGCTCAAGGATTACAACAGTCCAAACTGGGTTCAGGGCTGTGAGGAAATGCTTGTCTGCCTAAACTACAAAGTTCAGTGTGCCATCCAGTTCTCAGTCCTCTATTAGATGAGGAAGAATAAAAAATTCACACAAATGAACTTCTGAAGACCTAGAAGGTGAAACAATTCCAATGAGAGAGAAAAATGGAAATTGTCCAAAGAACTAGAAGTGGGTGCACAAGGAGTCAACCAATTAGCATGGCCCCTAGATGGGCAGATTGATTCCTGACCTGGGAACTACTTTGTGAAATGCTCCTTCTTAGCTGATGACCCAAATATATTGAAGTAAAAATGTCTTTCTACAATGAATGTACACTGCTACTTTGTGAAGGATTCTAAACTGAGGAACCCAGAAAAGGGTTCAGAACAATGACATTGGAGGTCAAGCCACCAACCTGGGCACTAAATTTATTACTTAATCTCATATCTACTTTAAAAACTACAAGCAGTGTCTAATTTATTCCAATAAAATTATGTGGGATTGTGTGACTTTGAAACCCTTTAGCTAGTTCTATTAGTTTCCTACTGTTAATAGACATCAAGCTGTATGAGTTTCCAGAGAATGATTGAGCTCTCTGTTAGTCATTTAAAAACAAAACAAAACACAAATTTATTATAACAGGACTACGGAATAGTGAAAAACTCAAAGAGATGGAATTCTCTTCTCTTCCCAGGCAATTATATGAACTGCCTACTCATTTTGTATCCAAACTCTACGATTACCAGGTAACATCTATATTACACCCTTGACAGGAAGAGCCTCTATATCAGGTGAGAAACTAATCCTGCCCAGGACATGTAGTTGCCTAACCTCCATGCTTGGTCCCACTCCTATTAAGCACTCACCTGTCAAAGCAATTTTCTGTGGCTTTGAGGAACCAGCTGTGTTTGGATGGCACCTATCTTACTGAAAGTACTTTCCTATGTATGATGTGCTTAGAGTCTCTCCCTCTCTCTTTCCATTTCTATTCTCTCTCCCACCTCCACCCTCTCTCTAACTTCTGGTTTCAAGTGCTCTTGCCAGCTCAAGGATTACAACAGTCCAAACTGGGTTCAGGGCTGTGAGGAAATGCTTGTCTGCCTAAACTACAAAGTTCAGTGTGCCATCCAGTTCTCAGTCCTCTATTAGATGAGGAAGAATAAAAAATTCACACAAATGAACTTCTGAAGACCTAGAAGGTGAAACAATTCCAATGAGAGAGAAAAATGGAAATTGTCCAAAGAACTAGAAGTGGGTGCACAAGGAGTCAACCAATTAGCATGGCCCCTAGATGGGCAGATTGATTCCTGACCTGGGAACTACTTTGTGAAATGCTCCTTCTTAGCTGATGACCCAAATATATTGAAGTAAAGAGTATAGAAGTATAGAGAATGTCACGAACTGCAACAGCCCTTAGCCCTTGATTCTGATGCAGTTATATTTTCTAGGCAAATGTTCATTCTCCGTTCTCTGCTCTCTCTGAAACAATATATATCTTAACATGGTAGAGAGGTATGTAACATATTATATTGTTTGTATAAATATATTAGGTACTTAGGTTGATGGCCTACTGAATGCAGCCCAACAACAGTTATCTAAGTAAATAGGAAAATGTGGGTGGTCTTTTTACCTCTTTCTTCTTCCTAATCAATTGCCTAATTTTTAACAGGAAGGGAAGCCAAATTTTGGAAGAGAATGACAAAGAAATTGCGACTCTGACTGCAGAGATAAATGTCATGAAGGCTTTAGTTAAAGATGTAAAAGATAAAGTAGGCGACTACGTTATGAATGCTGAGGTAGATGCTACTGCAGAGCTGGATGAGTCAGACTTAACTAAAGAGGCAAGAAAGGACTAAGAGGCATTGGGGCTCTGTTTATTATATTTTTAATGAATTCTGTATAGGAAATAATTGCGTTAATGCCAAATCGGGTTTTTCCTTTGTCCCCATTTCCTCCCTAATTTAGCCCTGGCATAAGCTATGCCTTTAACCCTAGATGTCTACGTTTTCTCACTTTGTCAAAACTTAGTGGGGTTGACTTCCTTCCTAGACAAGCGGATGATCTTCAAAGACCTCCTCCTCCCAAGCTGATGACCCAAATATATTGAAGTAAAAATGTCTTTCTACAATGAATGTACACTGCTACTTTGTGAAGGATTCTAAACTGAGGAACCCAGAAAAGGGTTCAGAACAATGACATTGGAGGTCAAGCCACCAACCTGGGCACTAAATTTATTACTTAATCTCATATCTACTTTAAAAACTACAAGCAGTGTCTAATTTATTCCAATAAAATTATGTGGGATTGTGTGACTTTGAAACCCTTTAGCTAGTTCTATTAGTTTCCTACTGTTAATAGACATCAAGCTGTATGAGTTTCCAGAGAATGATTGAGCTCTCTGTTAGTCATTTAAAAACAAAACAAAACACAAATTTATTATAACAGGACTACGGAATAGTGAAAAACTCAAAGAGATGGAATTCTCTTCTCTTCCCAGGCAATTATATGAACTGCCTACTCATTTTGTATCCAAACTCTACGATTACCAGGTAACATCTATATTACACCCTTGACAGGAAGAGCCTCTATATCAGGTGAGAAACTAATCCTGCCCAGGACATGTAGTTGCCTAACCTCCATGCTTGGTCCCACTCCTATTAAGCACTCACCTGTCAAAGCAATTTTCTGTGGCTTTGAGGAACCAGCTGTGTTTGGATGGCACCTATCTTACTGAAAGTACTTTCCTATGTATGATGTGCTTAGAGTCTCTCCCTCTCTCTTTCCATTTCTATTCTCTCTCCCACCTCCACCCTCTCTCTAACTTCTGGTTTCAAGTGCTCTTGCCAGCTCAAGGATTACAACAGTCCAAACTGGGTTCAGGGCTGTGAGGAAATGCTTGTCTGCCTAAACTACAAAGTTCAGTGTGCCATCCAGTTCTCAGTCCTCTATTAGATGAGGAAGAATAAAAAATTCACACAAATGAACTTCTGAAGACCTAGAAGGTGAAACAATTCCAATGAGAGAGAAAAATGGAAATTGTCCAAAGAACTAGAAGTGGGTGCACAAGGAGTCAACCAATTAGCATGGCCCCTAGATGGGCAGATTGATTCCTGACCTGGGAACTACTTTGTGAAATGCTCCTTCTTAGCTGATGACCCAAATATATTGAAGTAAAGAGTATAGAAGTATAGAGAATGTCACGAACTGCAACAGCCCTTAGCCCTTGATTCTGATGCAGTTATATTTTCTAGGCAAATGTTCATTCTCCGTTCTCTGCTCTCTCTGAAACAATATATATCTTAACATGGTAGAGAGGTATGTAACATATTATATTGTTTGTATAAATATATTAGGTACTTAGGTTGATGGCCTACTGAATGCAGCCCAACAACAGTTATCTAAGTAAATAGGAAAATGTGGGTGGTCTTTTTACCTCTTTCTTCTTCCTAATCAATTGCCTAATTTTTAACAGGAAGGGAAGCCAAATTTTGGAAGAGAATGACAAAGAAATTGCGACTCTGACTGCAGAGATAAATGTCATGAAGGCTTTAGTTAAAGATGTAAAAGATAAAGTAGGCGACTACGTTATGAATGCTGAGGTAGATGCTACTGCAGAGCTGGATGAGTCAGACTTAACTAAAGAGGCAAGAAAGGACTAAGAGGCATTGGGGCTCTGTTTATTATATTTTTAATGAATTCTGTATAGGAAATAATTGCGTTAATGCCAAATCGGGTTTTTCCTTTGTCCCCATTTCCTCCCTAATTTAGCCCTGGCATAAGCTATGCCTTTAACCCTAGATGTCTACGTTTTCTCACTTTGTCAAAACTTAGTGGGGTTGACTTCCTTCCTAGACAAGCGGATGATCTTCAAAGACCTCCTCCTCCCAAGCTGATGACCCAAATATATTGAAGTAAAAATGTCTTTCTACAATGAATGTACACTGCTACTTTGTGAAGGATTCTAAACTGAGGAACCCAGAAAAGGGTTCAGAACAATGACATTGGAGGTCAAGCCACCAACCTGGGCACTAAATTTATTACTTAATCTCATATCTACTTTAAAAACTACAAGCAGTGTCTAATTTATTCCAATAAAATTATGTGGGATTGTGTGACTTTGAAACCCTTTAGCTAGTTCTATTAGTTTCCTACTGTTAATAGACATCAAGCTGTATGAGTTTCCAGAGAATGATTGAGCTCTCTGTTAGTCATTTAAAAACAAAACAAAACACAAATTTATTATAACAGGACTACGGAATAGTGAAAAACTCAAAGAGATGGAATTCTCTTCTCTTCCCAGGCAATTATATGAACTGCCTACTCATTTTGTATCCAAACTCTACGATTACCAGGTAACATCTATATTACACCCTTGACAGGAAGAGCCTCTATATCAGGTGAGAAACTAATCCTGCCCAGGACATGTAGTTGCCTAACCTCCATGCTTGGTCCCACTCCTATTAAGCACTCACCTGTCAAAGCAATTTTCTGTGGCTTTGAGGAACCAGCTGTGTTTGGATGGCACCTATCTTACTGAAAGTACTTTCCTATGTATGATGTGCTTAGAGTCTCTCCCTCTCTCTTTCCATTTCTATTCTCTCTCCCACCTCCACCCTCTCTCTAACTTCTGGTTTCAAGTGCTCTTGCCAGCTCAAGGATTACAACAGTCCAAACTGGGTTCAGGGCTGTGAGGAAATGCTTGTCTGCCTAAACTACAAAGTTCAGTGTGCCATCCAGTTCTCAGTCCTCTATTAGATGAGGAAGAATAAAAAATTCACACAAATGAACTTCTGAAGACCTAGAAGGTGAAACAATTCCAATGAGAGAGAAAAATGGAAATTGTCCAAAGAACTAGAAGTGGGTGCACAAGGAGTCAACCAATTAGCATGGCCCCTAGATGGGCAGATTGATTCCTGACCTGGGAACTACTTTGTGAAATGCTCCTTCTTAGCTGATGACCCAAATATATTGAAGTAAAGAGTATAGAAGTATAGAGAATGTCACGAACTGCAACAGCCCTTAGCCCTTGATTCTGATGCAGTTATATTTTCTAGGCAAATGTTCATTCTCCGTTCTCTGCTCTCTCTGAAACAATATATATCTTAACATGGTAGAGAGGTATGTAACATATTATATTGTTTGTATAAATATATTAGGTACTTAGGTTGATGGCCTACTGAATGCAGCCCAACAACAGTTATCTAAGTAAATAGGAAAATGTGGGTGGTCTTTTTACCTCTTTCTTCTTCCTAATCAATTGCCTAATTTTTAACAGGAAGGGAAGCCAAATTTTGGAAGAGAATGACAAAGAAATTGCGACTCTGACTGCAGAGATAAATGTCATGAAGGCTTTAGTTAAAGATGTAAAAGATAAAGTAGGCGACTACGTTATGAATGCTGAGGTAGATGCTACTGCAGAGCTGGATGAGTCAGACTTAACTAAAGAGGCAAGAAAGGACTAAGAGGCATTGGGGCTCTGTTTATTATATTTTTAATGAATTCTGTATAGGAAATAATTGCGTTAATGCCAAATCGGGTTTTTCCTTTGTCCCCATTTCCTCCCTAATTTAGCCCTGGCATAAGCTATGCCTTTAACCCTAGATGTCTACGTTTTCTCACTTTGTCAAAACTTAGTGGGGTTGACTTCCTTCCTAGACAAGCGGATGATCTTCAAAGACCTCCTCCTCCCAAGCTGATGACCCAAATATATTGAAGTAAAAATGTCTTTCTACAATGAATGTACACTGCTACTTTGTGAAGGATTCTAAACTGAGGAACCCAGAAAAGGGTTCAGAACAATGACATTGGAGGTCAAGCCACCAACCTGGGCACTAAATTTATTACTTAATCTCATATCTACTTTAAAAACTACAAGCAGTGTCTAATTTATTCCAATAAAATTATGTGGGATTGTGTGACTTTGAAACCCTTTAGCTAGTTCTATTAGTTTCCTACTGTTAATAGACATCAAGCTGTATGAGTTTCCAGAGAATGATTGAGCTCTCTGTTAGTCATTTAAAAACAAAACAAAACACAAATTTATTATAACAGGACTACGGAATAGTGAAAAACTCAAAGAGATGGAATTCTCTTCTCTTCCCAGGCAATTATATGAACTGCCTACTCATTTTGTATCCAAACTCTACGATTACCAGGTAACATCTATATTACACCCTTGACAGGAAGAGCCTCTATATCAGGTGAGAAACTAATCCTGCCCAGGACATGTAGTTGCCTAACCTCCATGCTTGGTCCCACTCCTATTAAGCACTCACCTGTCAAAGCAATTTTCTGTGGCTTTGAGGAACCAGCTGTGTTTGGATGGCACCTATCTTACTGAAAGTACTTTCCTATGTATGATGTGCTTAGAGTCTCTCCCTCTCTCTTTCCATTTCTATTCTCTCTCCCACCTCCACCCTCTCTCTAACTTCTGGTTTCAAGTGCTCTTGCCAGCTCAAGGATTACAACAGTCCAAACTGGGTTCAGGGCTGTGAGGAAATGCTTGTCTGCCTAAACTACAAAGTTCAGTGTGCCATCCAGTTCTCAGTCCTCTATTAGATGAGGAAGAATAAAAAATTCACACAAATGAACTTCTGAAGACCTAGAAGGTGAAACAATTCCAATGAGAGAGAAAAATGGAAATTGTCCAAAGAACTAGAAGTGGGTGCACAAGGAGTCAACCAATTAGCATGGCCCCTAGATGGGCAGATTGATTCCTGACCTGGGAACTACTTTGTGAAATGCTCCTTCTTAGCTGATGACCCAAATATATTGAAGTAAAGAGTATAGAAGTATAGAGAATGTCACGAACTGCAACAGCCCTTAGCCCTTGATTCTGATGCAGTTATATTTTCTAGGCAAATGTTCATTCTCCGTTCTCTGCTCTCTCTGAAACAATATATATCTTAACATGGTAGAGAGGTATGTAACATATTATATTGTTTGTATAAATATATTAGGTACTTAGGTTGATGGCCTACTGAATGCAGCCCAACAACAGTTATCTAAGTAAATAGGAAAATGTGGGTGGTCTTTTTACCTCTTTCTTCTTCCTAATCAATTGCCTAATTTTTAACAGGAAGGGAAGCCAAATTTTGGAAGAGAATGACAAAGAAATTGCGACTCTGACTGCAGAGATAAATGTCATGAAGGCTTTAGTTAAAGATGTAAAAGATAAAGTAGGCGACTACGTTATGAATGCTGAGGTAGATGCTACTGCAGAGCTGGATGAGTCAGACTTAACTAAAGAGGCAAGAAAGGACTAAGAGGCATTGGGGCTCTGTTTATTATATTTTTAATGAATTCTGTATAGGAAATAATTGCGTTAATGCCAAATCGGGTTTTTCCTTTGTCCCCATTTCCTCCCTAATTTAGCCCTGGCATAAGCTATGCCTTTAACCCTAGATGTCTACGTTTTCTCACTTTGTCAAAACTTAGTGGGGTTGACTTCCTTCCTAGACAAGCGGATGATCTTCAAAGACCTCCTCCTCCCAAGCTGATGACCCAAATATATTGAAGTAAAAATGTCTTTCTACAATGAATGTACACTGCTACTTTGTGAAGGATTCTAAACTGAGGAACCCAGAAAAGGGTTCAGAACAATGACATTGGAGGTCAAGCCACCAACCTGGGCACTAAATTTATTACTTAATCTCATATCTACTTTAAAAACTACAAGCAGTGTCTAATTTATTCCAATAAAATTATGTGGGATTGTGTGACTTTGAAACCCTTTAGCTAGTTCTATTAGTTTCCTACTGTTAATAGACATCAAGCTGTATGAGTTTCCAGAGAATGATTGAGCTCTCTGTTAGTCATTTAAAAACAAAACAAAACACAAATTTATTATAACAGGACTACGGAATAGTGAAAAACTCAAAGAGATGGAATTCTCTTCTCTTCCCAGGCAATTATATGAACTGCCTACTCATTTTGTATCCAAACTCTACGATTACCAGGTAACATCTATATTACACCCTTGACAGGAAGAGCCTCTATATCAGGTGAGAAACTAATCCTGCCCAGGACATGTAGTTGCCTAACCTCCATGCTTGGTCCCACTCCTATTAAGCACTCACCTGTCAAAGCAATTTTCTGTGGCTTTGAGGAACCAGCTGTGTTTGGATGGCACCTATCTTACTGAAAGTACTTTCCTATGTATGATGTGCTTAGAGTCTCTCCCTCTCTCTTTCCATTTCTATTCTCTCTCCCACCTCCACCCTCTCTCTAACTTCTGGTTTCAAGTGCTCTTGCCAGCTCAAGGATTACAACAGTCCAAACTGGGTTCAGGGCTGTGAGGAAATGCTTGTCTGCCTAAACTACAAAGTTCAGTGTGCCATCCAGTTCTCAGTCCTCTATTAGATGAGGAAGAATAAAAAATTCACACAAATGAACTTCTGAAGACCTAGAAGGTGAAACAATTCCAATGAGAGAGAAAAATGGAAATTGTCCAAAGAACTAGAAGTGGGTGCACAAGGAGTCAACCAATTAGCATGGCCCCTAGATGGGCAGATTGATTCCTGACCTGGGAACTACTTTGTGAAATGCTCCTTCTTAGCTGATGACCCAAATATATTGAAGTAAAGAGTATAGAAGTATAGAGAATGTCACGAACTGCAACAGCCCTTAGCCCTTGATTCTGATGCAGTTATATTTTCTAGGCAAATGTTCATTCTCCGTTCTCTGCTCTCTCTGAAACAATATATATCTTAACATGGTAGAGAGGTATGTAACATATTATATTGTTTGTATAAATATATTAGGTACTTAGGTTGATGGCCTACTGAATGCAGCCCAACAACAGTTATCTAAGTAAATAGGAAAATGTGGGTGGTCTTTTTACCTCTTTCTTCTTCCTAATCAATTGCCTAATTTTTAACAGGAAGGGAAGCCAAATTTTGGAAGAGAATGACAAAGAAATTGCGACTCTGACTGCAGAGATAAATGTCATGAAGGCTTTAGTTAAAGATGTAAAAGATAAAGTAGGCGACTACGTTATGAATGCTGAGGTAGATGCTACTGCAGAGCTGGATGAGTCAGACTTAACTAAAGAGGCAAGAAAGGACTAAGAGGCATTGGGGCTCTGTTTATTATATTTTTAATGAATTCTGTATAGGAAATAATTGCGTTAATGCCAAATCGGGTTTTTCCTTTGTCCCCATTTCCTCCCTAATTTAGCCCTGGCATAAGCTATGCCTTTAACCCTAGATGTCTACGTTTTCTCACTTTGTCAAAACTTAGTGGGGTTGACTTCCTTCCTAGACAAGCGGATGATCTTCAAAGACCTCCTCCTCCCAAGCTGATGACCCAAATATATTGAAGTAAAAATGTCTTTCTACAATGAATGTACACTGCTACTTTGTGAAGGATTCTAAACTGAGGAACCCAGAAAAGGGTTCAGAACAATGACATTGGAGGTCAAGCCACCAACCTGGGCACTAAATTTATTACTTAATCTCATATCTACTTTAAAAACTACAAGCAGTGTCTAATTTATTCCAATAAAATTATGTGGGATTGTGTGACTTTGAAACCCTTTAGCTAGTTCTATTAGTTTCCTACTGTTAATAGACATCAAGCTGTATGAGTTTCCAGAGAATGATTGAGCTCTCTGTTAGTCATTTAAAAACAAAACAAAACACAAATTTATTATAACAGGACTACGGAATAGTGAAAAACTCAAAGAGATGGAATTCTCTTCTCTTCCCAGGCAATTATATGAACTGCCTACTCATTTTGTATCCAAACTCTACGATTACCAGGTAACATCTATATTACACCCTTGACAGGAAGAGCCTCTATATCAGGTGAGAAACTAATCCTGCCCAGGACATGTAGTTGCCTAACCTCCATGCTTGGTCCCACTCCTATTAAGCACTCACCTGTCAAAGCAATTTTCTGTGGCTTTGAGGAACCAGCTGTGTTTGGATGGCACCTATCTTACTGAAAGTACTTTCCTATGTATGATGTGCTTAGAGTCTCTCCCTCTCTCTTTCCATTTCTATTCTCTCTCCCACCTCCACCCTCTCTCTAACTTCTGGTTTCAAGTGCTCTTGCCAGCTCAAGGATTACAACAGTCCAAACTGGGTTCAGGGCTGTGAGGAAATGCTTGTCTGCCTAAACTACAAAGTTCAGTGTGCCATCCAGTTCTCAGTCCTCTATTAGATGAGGAAGAATAAAAAATTCACACAAATGAACTTCTGAAGACCTAGAAGGTGAAACAATTCCAATGAGAGAGAAAAATGGAAATTGTCCAAAGAACTAGAAGTGGGTGCACAAGGAGTCAACCAATTAGCATGGCCCCTAGATGGGCAGATTGATTCCTGACCTGGGAACTACTTTGTGAAATGCTCCTTCTTAGCTGATGACCCAAATATATTGAAGTAAAGAGTATAGAAGTATAGAGAATGTCACGAACTGCAACAGCCCTTAGCCCTTGATTCTGATGCAGTTATATTTTCTAGGCAAATGTTCATTCTCCGTTCTCTGCTCTCTCTGAAACAATATATATCTTAACATGGTAGAGAGGTATGTAACATATTATATTGTTTGTATAAATATATTAGGTACTTAGGTTGATGGCCTACTGAATGCAGCCCAACAACAGTTATCTAAGTAAATAGGAAAATGTGGGTGGTCTTTTTACCTCTTTCTTCTTCCTAATCAATTGCCTAATTTTTAACAGGAAGGGAAGCCAAATTTTGGAAGAGAATGACAAAGAAATTGCGACTCTGACTGCAGAGATAAATGTCATGAAGGCTTTAGTTAAAGATGTAAAAGATAAAGTAGGCGACTACGTTATGAATGCTGAGGTAGATGCTACTGCAGAGCTGGATGAGTCAGACTTAACTAAAGAGGCAAGAAAGGACTAAGAGGCATTGGGGCTCTGTTTATTATATTTTTAATGAATTCTGTATAGGAAATAATTGCGTTAATGCCAAATCGGGTTTTTCCTTTGTCCCCATTTCCTCCCTAATTTAGCCCTGGCATAAGCTATGCCTTTAACCCTAGATGTCTACGTTTTCTCACTTTGTCAAAACTTAGTGGGGTTGACTTCCTTCCTAGACAAGCGGATGATCTTCAAAGACCTCCTCCTCCCAAGCTGATGACCCAAATATATTGAAGTAAAAATGTCTTTCTACAATGAATGTACACTGCTACTTTGTGAAGGATTCTAAACTGAGGAACCCAGAAAAGGGTTCAGAACAATGACATTGGAGGTCAAGCCACCAACCTGGGCACTAAATTTATTACTTAATCTCATATCTACTTTAAAAACTACAAGCAGTGTCTAATTTATTCCAATAAAATTATGTGGGATTGTGTGACTTTGAAACCCTTTAGCTAGTTCTATTAGTTTCCTACTGTTAATAGACATCAAGCTGTATGAGTTTCCAGAGAATGATTGAGCTCTCTGTTAGTCATTTAAAAACAAAACAAAACACAAATTTATTATAACAGGACTACGGAATAGTGAAAAACTCAAAGAGATGGAATTCTCTTCTCTTCCCAGGCAATTATATGAACTGCCTACTCATTTTGTATCCAAACTCTACGATTACCAGGTAACATCTATATTACACCCTTGACAGGAAGAGCCTCTATATCAGGTGAGAAACTAATCCTGCCCAGGACATGTAGTTGCCTAACCTCCATGCTTGGTCCCACTCCTATTAAGCACTCACCTGTCAAAGCAATTTTCTGTGGCTTTGAGGAACCAGCTGTGTTTGGATGGCACCTATCTTACTGAAAGTACTTTCCTATGTATGATGTGCTTAGAGTCTCTCCCTCTCTCTTTCCATTTCTATTCTCTCTCCCACCTCCACCCTCTCTCTAACTTCTGGTTTCAAGTGCTCTTGCCAGCTCAAGGATTACAACAGTCCAAACTGGGTTCAGGGCTGTGAGGAAATGCTTGTCTGCCTAAACTACAAAGTTCAGTGTGCCATCCAGTTCTCAGTCCTCTATTAGATGAGGAAGAATAAAAAATTCACACAAATGAACTTCTGAAGACCTAGAAGGTGAAACAATTCCAATGAGAGAGAAAAATGGAAATTGTCCAAAGAACTAGAAGTGGGTGCACAAGGAGTCAACCAATTAGCATGGCCCCTAGATGGGCAGATTGATTCCTGACCTGGGAACTACTTTGTGAAATGCTCCTTCTTAGCTGATGACCCAAATATATTGAAGTAAAGAGTATAGAAGTATAGAGAATGTCACGAACTGCAACAGCCCTTAGCCCTTGATTCTGATGCAGTTATATTTTCTAGGCAAATGTTCATTCTCCGTTCTCTGCTCTCTCTGAAACAATATATATCTTAACATGGTAGAGAGGTATGTAACATATTATATTGTTTGTATAAATATATTAGGTACTTAGGTTGATGGCCTACTGAATGCAGCCCAACAACAGTTATCTAAGTAAATAGGAAAATGTGGGTGGTCTTTTTACCTCTTTCTTCTTCCTAATCAATTGCCTAATTTTTAACAGGAAGGGAAGCCAAATTTTGGAAGAGAATGACAAAGAAATTGCGACTCTGACTGCAGAGATAAATGTCATGAAGGCTTTAGTTAAAGATGTAAAAGATAAAGTAGGCGACTACGTTATGAATGCTGAGGTAGATGCTACTGCAGAGCTGGATGAGTCAGACTTAACTAAAGAGGCAAGAAAGGACTAAGAGGCATTGGGGCTCTGTTTATTATATTTTTAATGAATTCTGTATAGGAAATAATTGCGTTAATGCCAAATCGGGTTTTTCCTTTGTCCCCATTTCCTCCCTAATTTAGCCCTGGCATAAGCTATGCCTTTAACCCTAGATGTCTACGTTTTCTCACTTTGTCAAAACTTAGTGGGGTTGACTTCCTTCCTAGACAAGCGGATGATCTTCAAAGACCTCCTCCTCCCAAGCTGATGACCCAAATATATTGAAGTAAAAATGTCTTTCTACAATGAATGTACACTGCTACTTTGTGAAGGATTCTAAACTGAGGAACCCAGAAAAGGGTTCAGAACAATGACATTGGAGGTCAAGCCACCAACCTGGGCACTAAATTTATTACTTAATCTCATATCTACTTTAAAAACTACAAGCAGTGTCTAATTTATTCCAATAAAATTATGTGGGATTGTGTGACTTTGAAACCCTTTAGCTAGTTCTATTAGTTTCCTACTGTTAATAGACATCAAGCTGTATGAGTTTCCAGAGAATGATTGAGCTCTCTGTTAGTCATTTAAAAACAAAACAAAACACAAATTTATTATAACAGGACTACGGAATAGTGAAAAACTCAAAGAGATGGAATTCTCTTCTCTTCCCAGGCAATTATATGAACTGCCTACTCATTTTGTATCCAAACTCTACGATTACCAGGTAACATCTATATTACACCCTTGACAGGAAGAGCCTCTATATCAGGTGAGAAACTAATCCTGCCCAGGACATGTAGTTGCCTAACCTCCATGCTTGGTCCCACTCCTATTAAGCACTCACCTGTCAAAGCAATTTTCTGTGGCTTTGAGGAACCAGCTGTGTTTGGATGGCACCTATCTTACTGAAAGTACTTTCCTATGTATGATGTGCTTAGAGTCTCTCCCTCTCTCTTTCCATTTCTATTCTCTCTCCCACCTCCACCCTCTCTCTAACTTCTGGTTTCAAGTGCTCTTGCCAGCTCAAGGATTACAACAGTCCAAACTGGGTTCAGGGCTGTGAGGAAATGCTTGTCTGCCTAAACTACAAAGTTCAGTGTGCCATCCAGTTCTCAGTCCTCTATTAGATGAGGAAGAATAAAAAATTCACACAAATGAACTTCTGAAGACCTAGAAGGTGAAACAATTCCAATGAGAGAGAAAAATGGAAATTGTCCAAAGAACTAGAAGTGGGTGCACAAGGAGTCAACCAATTAGCATGGCCCCTAGATGGGCAGATTGATTCCTGACCTGGGAACTACTTTGTGAAATGCTCCTTCTTAGCTGATGACCCAAATATATTGAAGTAAAGAGTATAGAAGTATAGAGAATGTCACGAACTGCAACAGCCCTTAGCCCTTGATTCTGATGCAGTTATATTTTCTAGGCAAATGTTCATTCTCCGTTCTCTGCTCTCTCTGAAACAATATATATCTTAACATGGTAGAGAGGTATGTAACATATTATATTGTTTGTATAAATATATTAGGTACTTAGGTTGATGGCCTACTGAATGCAGCCCAACAACAGTTATCTAAGTAAATAGGAAAATGTGGGTGGTCTTTTTACCTCTTTCTTCTTCCTAATCAATTGCCTAATTTTTAACAGGAAGGGAAGCCAAATTTTGGAAGAGAATGACAAAGAAATTGCGACTCTGACTGCAGAGATAAATGTCATGAAGGCTTTAGTTAAAGATGTAAAAGATAAAGTAGGCGACTACGTTATGAATGCTGAGGTAGATGCTACTGCAGAGCTGGATGAGTCAGACTTAACTAAAGAGGCAAGAAAGGACTAAGAGGCATTGGGGCTCTGTTTATTATATTTTTAATGAATTCTGTATAGGAAATAATTGCGTTAATGCCAAATCGGGTTTTTCCTTTGTCCCCATTTCCTCCCTAATTTAGCCCTGGCATAAGCTATGCCTTTAACCCTAGATGTCTACGTTTTCTCACTTTGTCAAAACTTAGTGGGGTTGACTTCCTTCCTAGACAAGCGGATGATCTTCAAAGACCTCCTCCTCCCAAGCTGATGACCCAAATATATTGAAGTAAAAATGTCTTTCTACAATGAATGTACACTGCTACTTTGTGAAGGATTCTAAACTGAGGAACCCAGAAAAGGGTTCAGAACAATGACATTGGAGGTCAAGCCACCAACCTGGGCACTAAATTTATTACTTAATCTCATATCTACTTTAAAAACTACAAGCAGTGTCTAATTTATTCCAATAAAATTATGTGGGATTGTGTGACTTTGAAACCCTTTAGCTAGTTCTATTAGTTTCCTACTGTTAATAGACATCAAGCTGTATGAGTTTCCAGAGAATGATTGAGCTCTCTGTTAGTCATTTAAAAACAAAACAAAACACAAATTTATTATAACAGGACTACGGAATAGTGAAAAACTCAAAGAGATGGAATTCTCTTCTCTTCCCAGGCAATTATATGAACTGCCTACTCATTTTGTATCCAAACTCTACGATTACCAGGTAACATCTATATTACACCCTTGACAGGAAGAGCCTCTATATCAGGTGAGAAACTAATCCTGCCCAGGACATGTAGTTGCCTAACCTCCATGCTTGGTCCCACTCCTATTAAGCACTCACCTGTCAAAGCAATTTTCTGTGGCTTTGAGGAACCAGCTGTGTTTGGATGGCACCTATCTTACTGAAAGTACTTTCCTATGTATGATGTGCTTAGAGTCTCTCCCTCTCTCTTTCCATTTCTATTCTCTCTCCCACCTCCACCCTCTCTCTAACTTCTGGTTTCAAGTGCTCTTGCCAGCTCAAGGATTACAACAGTCCAAACTGGGTTCAGGGCTGTGAGGAAATGCTTGTCTGCCTAAACTACAAAGTTCAGTGTGCCATCCAGTTCTCAGTCCTCTATTAGATGAGGAAGAATAAAAAATTCACACAAATGAACTTCTGAAGACCTAGAAGGTGAAACAATTCCAATGAGAGAGAAAAATGGAAATTGTCCAAAGAACTAGAAGTGGGTGCACAAGGAGTCAACCAATTAGCATGGCCCCTAGATGGGCAGATTGATTCCTGACCTGGGAACTACTTTGTGAAATGCTCCTTCTTAGCTGATGACCCAAATATATTGAAGTAAAGAGTATAGAAGTATAGAGAATGTCACGAACTGCAACAGCCCTTAGCCCTTGATTCTGATGCAGTTATATTTTCTAGGCAAATGTTCATTCTCCGTTCTCTGCTCTCTCTGAAACAATATATATCTTAACATGGTAGAGAGGTATGTAACATATTATATTGTTTGTATAAATATATTAGGTACTTAGGTTGATGGCCTACTGAATGCAGCCCAACAACAGTTATCTAAGTAAATAGGAAAATGTGGGTGGTCTTTTTACCTCTTTCTTCTTCCTAATCAATTGCCTAATTTTTAACAGGAAGGGAAGCCAAATTTTGGAAGAGAATGACAAAGAAATTGCGACTCTGACTGCAGAGATAAATGTCATGAAGGCTTTAGTTAAAGATGTAAAAGATAAAGTAGGCGACTACGTTATGAATGCTGAGGTAGATGCTACTGCAGAGCTGGATGAGTCAGACTTAACTAAAGAGGCAAGAAAGGACTAAGAGGCATTGGGGCTCTGTTTATTATATTTTTAATGAATTCTGTATAGGAAATAATTGCGTTAATGCCAAATCGGGTTTTTCCTTTGTCCCCATTTCCTCCCTAATTTAGCCCTGGCATAAGCTATGCCTTTAACCCTAGATGTCTACGTTTTCTCACTTTGTCAAAACTTAGTGGGGTTGACTTCCTTCCTAGACAAGCGGATGATCTTCAAAGACCTCCTCCTCCCAAGCTGATGACCCAAATATATTGAAGTAAAAATGTCTTTCTACAATGAATGTACACTGCTACTTTGTGAAGGATTCTAAACTGAGGAACCCAGAAAAGGGTTCAGAACAATGACATTGGAGGTCAAGCCACCAACCTGGGCACTAAATTTATTACTTAATCTCATATCTACTTTAAAAACTACAAGCAGTGTCTAATTTATTCCAATAAAATTATGTGGGATTGTGTGACTTTGAAACCCTTTAGCTAGTTCTATTAGTTTCCTACTGTTAATAGACATCAAGCTGTATGAGTTTCCAGAGAATGATTGAGCTCTCTGTTAGTCATTTAAAAACAAAACAAAACACAAATTTATTATAACAGGACTACGGAATAGTGAAAAACTCAAAGAGATGGAATTCTCTTCTCTTCCCAGGCAATTATATGAACTGCCTACTCATTTTGTATCCAAACTCTACGATTACCAGGTAACATCTATATTACACCCTTGACAGGAAGAGCCTCTATATCAGGTGAGAAACTAATCCTGCCCAGGACATGTAGTTGCCTAACCTCCATGCTTGGTCCCACTCCTATTAAGCACTCACCTGTCAAAGCAATTTTCTGTGGCTTTGAGGAACCAGCTGTGTTTGGATGGCACCTATCTTACTGAAAGTACTTTCCTATGTATGATGTGCTTAGAGTCTCTCCCTCTCTCTTTCCATTTCTATTCTCTCTCCCACCTCCACCCTCTCTCTAACTTCTGGTTTCAAGTGCTCTTGCCAGCTCAAGGATTACAACAGTCCAAACTGGGTTCAGGGCTGTGAGGAAATGCTTGTCTGCCTAAACTACAAAGTTCAGTGTGCCATCCAGTTCTCAGTCCTCTATTAGATGAGGAAGAATAAAAAATTCACACAAATGAACTTCTGAAGACCTAGAAGGTGAAACAATTCCAATGAGAGAGAAAAATGGAAATTGTCCAAAGAACTAGAAGTGGGTGCACAAGGAGTCAACCAATTAGCATGGCCCCTAGATGGGCAGATTGATTCCTGACCTGGGAACTACTTTGTGAAATGCTCCTTCTTAGCTGATGACCCAAATATATTGAAGTAAAGAGTATAGAAGTATAGAGAATGTCACGAACTGCAACAGCCCTTAGCCCTTGATTCTGATGCAGTTATATTTTCTAGGCAAATGTTCATTCTCCGTTCTCTGCTCTCTCTGAAACAATATATATCTTAACATGGTAGAGAGGTATGTAACATATTATATTGTTTGTATAAATATATTAGGTACTTAGGTTGATGGCCTACTGAATGCAGCCCAACAACAGTTATCTAAGTAAATAGGAAAATGTGGGTGGTCTTTTTACCTCTTTCTTCTTCCTAATCAATTGCCTAATTTTTAACAGGAAGGGAAGCCAAATTTTGGAAGAGAATGACAAAGAAATTGCGACTCTGACTGCAGAGATAAATGTCATGAAGGCTTTAGTTAAAGATGTAAAAGATAAAGTAGGCGACTACGTTATGAATGCTGAGGTAGATGCTACTGCAGAGCTGGATGAGTCAGACTTAACTAAAGAGGCAAGAAAGGACTAAGAGGCATTGGGGCTCTGTTTATTATATTTTTAATGAATTCTGTATAGGAAATAATTGCGTTAATGCCAAATCGGGTTTTTCCTTTGTCCCCATTTCCTCCCTAATTTAGCCCTGGCATAAGCTATGCCTTTAACCCTAGATGTCTACGTTTTCTCACTTTGTCAAAACTTAGTGGGGTTGACTTCCTTCCTAGACAAGCGGATGATCTTCAAAGACCTCCTCCTCCCAAGCTGATGACCCAAATATATTGAAGTAAAAATGTCTTTCTACAATGAATGTACACTGCTACTTTGTGAAGGATTCTAAACTGAGGAACCCAGAAAAGGGTTCAGAACAATGACATTGGAGGTCAAGCCACCAACCTGGGCACTAAATTTATTACTTAATCTCATATCTACTTTAAAAACTACAAGCAGTGTCTAATTTATTCCAATAAAATTATGTGGGATTGTGTGACTTTGAAACCCTTTAGCTAGTTCTATTAGTTTCCTACTGTTAATAGACATCAAGCTGTATGAGTTTCCAGAGAATGATTGAGCTCTCTGTTAGTCATTTAAAAACAAAACAAAACACAAATTTATTATAACAGGACTACGGAATAGTGAAAAACTCAAAGAGATGGAATTCTCTTCTCTTCCCAGGCAATTATATGAACTGCCTACTCATTTTGTATCCAAACTCTACGATTACCAGGTAACATCTATATTACACCCTTGACAGGAAGAGCCTCTATATCAGGTGAGAAACTAATCCTGCCCAGGACATGTAGTTGCCTAACCTCCATGCTTGGTCCCACTCCTATTAAGCACTCACCTGTCAAAGCAATTTTCTGTGGCTTTGAGGAACCAGCTGTGTTTGGATGGCACCTATCTTACTGAAAGTACTTTCCTATGTATGATGTGCTTAGAGTCTCTCCCTCTCTCTTTCCATTTCTATTCTCTCTCCCACCTCCACCCTCTCTCTAACTTCTGGTTTCAAGTGCTCTTGCCAGCTCAAGGATTACAACAGTCCAAACTGGGTTCAGGGCTGTGAGGAAATGCTTGTCTGCCTAAACTACAAAGTTCAGTGTGCCATCCAGTTCTCAGTCCTCTATTAGATGAGGAAGAATAAAAAATTCACACAAATGAACTTCTGAAGACCTAGAAGGTGAAACAATTCCAATGAGAGAGAAAAATGGAAATTGTCCAAAGAACTAGAAGTGGGTGCACAAGGAGTCAACCAATTAGCATGGCCCCTAGATGGGCAGATTGATTCCTGACCTGGGAACTACTTTGTGAAATGCTCCTTCTTAGCTGATGACCCAAATATATTGAAGTAAAGAGTATAGAAGTATAGAGAATGTCACGAACTGCAACAGCCCTTAGCCCTTGATTCTGATGCAGTTATATTTTCTAGGCAAATGTTCATTCTCCGTTCTCTGCTCTCTCTGAAACATACCTCTCTACCATGTTAAGATATATATTGTAACATATTATATTGTTTGTATAAATATATTAGGTACTTAGGTTGATGGCCTACTGAATGCAGCCCAACAACAGTTATCTAAGTAAATAGGAAAATGTGGGTGGTCTTTTTACCTCTTTCTTCTTCCTAATCAATTGCCTAATTTTTAACAGGAAGGGAAGCCAAATTTTGGAAGAGAATGACAAAGAAATTGCGACTCTGACTGCAGAGATAAATGTCATGAAGGCTTTAGTTAAAGATGTAAAAGATAAAGTAGGCGACTACGTTATGAATGCTGAGGTAGATGCTACTGCAGAGCTGGATGAGTCAGACTTAACTAAAGAGGCAAGAAAGGACTAAGAGGCATTGGGGCTCTGTTTATTATATTTTTAATGAATTCTGTATAGGAAATAATTGCGTTAATGCCAAATCGGGTTTTTCCTTTGTCCCCATTTCCTCCCTAATTTAGCCCTGGCATAAGCTATGCCTTTAACCCTAGATGTCTACGTTTTCTCACTTTGTCAAAACTTAGTGGGGTTGACTTCCTTCCTAGACAAGCGGATGATCTTCAAAGACCTCCTCCCAAACACACATACACACATGCATACACACACACACACACACACACGCACACACAGATGATAGAACATGATTTTCTTGCTGTTGAGTGAATAGTTAACTAAAGATCTATCTATCGACATACATACATATATATAGTCTTCCCATTGTTGTTTGAAATTAACCCATGTGTCATATGCAACACCTAAAGAAAGCGAAGGCCTAGACAGAAAGCACAGAACCTGACCAATTGTGCTAGTATCAGATTATTACACAAAAATCACTTTCTTCTGGTGGTCTCTAAGCACCATCCCATACTGCTTTGAATCCTCCCCAAGGGGTTTTGTGACTAAATCAAGTTGATCACCTTTCTTCAACATCCAATAAGAAATTGTCCACACTTTGGCTTTATCAATGAATTCCATTCTTCCTGTGAGAACCTTTTGCCCTCCAGATGCCTGGTCAGCTCCATTATGATTTTCCAGTAGCTAAGGATGTATCGCCAAGGCAATATTCATAGCACTAGCAATGCTTATGAATATAAATATACTAGAGCAGTTTTCGACCTCAAAGTATAACAGACTCTCCATATAGAAGGCAGAAGAAAAACATTGACACCAGAAAGTCAAATTTCAAAACCAGAAAACAAAATCAGTCATAGTAACCAAGAAATCAATACACATTATCCCTGCAGGGGATAAAGCCATTCCTGAGGTTCTTCCCCTCTGTCAGCCCTTCCCACAAAGAAACAAACACTCACCAGCCTAGCTGTGCCTGCCTGCCTGTGTCTTTTCCTGCTCTGACTAGCCTGACCAACTTCCTCCCAGATATGTTCCACCCTTTCTATCCCACTTGTTTAGCAAGCTCCTCCCAGCACATGTACTTTAGACTTCCATGTGATCCAAGCAGGTCACATGGGTCTGTTAATGAATGGGAAAGATTTTCCTATTTCAGTTGCCGTTACATTCATCCCCAAAATCTTCTGTATTCATTACCTAGGTCAGTGAAGGCTGGGGAGGGGAACTGGTATGAACAGAATTATAACAGGATAACAGAAAATATGCATACAAAACACTATCTTAGGCAACCGATGTCCACAGAACATTACAACAATATAAGATGTATAACACAAAATAAGCCCATAAAACAATATGCTTAAGGTGGGGCTTCAGCACATGTACTCTATCATTCCCTCCTTGAATGAATGGGTGCCAAAATCTTGGGGTAGGGGGTGAAGGTCTCTTCTTCCATTGCTCTGTGCTGAGATTGGATGTAGAGCTGTTCCTGCCCCAAGAGGTCCCATTTAAGAGGTCAATTCTTAGGTGGCATCTTGACCTCAGTGGACATCAGATCCAGGGGTGACAAATCACAGGCATGGATAAAGGGTGATATCTGGCTTAAGCAATCAGGCATCTGCAGGTGGAGGGTACTCAGTCTGCAGAAAACAAATCTAGGAAACAATTTTAACAGGCAAAAATCCAAACAGAAATGAGACAGTAACCAGAAGCAGGATAGATATAAGGTCCACCATACTTCTGCAGTCCATGAACCCACTCTCATAGCCTCATTCATGGTAGAATATATGAGGCAAGGGTACAATTTGGTAATTATCTTCTCCTGAAGAAAAAAGTTACTGTGTTATCTTTCCTGTGTACTATAATCTTCATAGCCTTTGGAACATCATCTGGCTCCCATTTTACCCATACTTTAGCTCTCAATTTTATTCTATCAAGAGAACTCAATCTTTCAGTTCCTCTGCTAATTGTTTTAGAAGGAGAGTCAGTTTCCACAAGGGGTATTGTTTTACAAGGAAGAATACTTGAACTATTCTGTCTTTTTTACAAAACTGGATGCATCATTCACCTAAATTTTGGAATGTCAAAATAATTTCTCCTTGGTAACTAGAATCTCTCTCTCCAGGTAATATAGATATTCCTTGAGCTGCTAATCTAGATTCAGGTAATATCTGTCCAAAACGATTCTGGGGGATTCTCATATATACTCTATAGACATTTTTCTTATTTCTTTTCTATCTAACCTAAAGTTTTCCAAACAACGTAAATCCTATCCTGCTGAACAAGGTGTCCTAGGATAAGGTAATGGGCTATCTGGCCTCATGGTCCAATACTCAGTATTTGAGATCTTATGTGTTTGTTCTTTTCTAATTTATAAATTTGGAGGTCATCGTTCTGACTAGAGGTGTACTTCCTAGAAATGGTCTATTATTCAAATTATGCAAATCACTGACTAAATTATCTTTCCAACGTGCATAATAATTATTAGAACTTAACTTCCTTAACTGTTCTTTCAATAATCCATTCATTCTTGTAGATAATATGGACGCTTGTAGATAATATGGAATATATCCCTTCTATGTTGCTTAATACACAGTATCCCTTCATTTCATACTTTTGCAATGTGGCTCATCATCACTTTGGATCTGTATTGGGGTTCTATATACAGGATTCCATAGAATCTTACAGGTGTTTTTCTGTGTCACATTCTTTAAGGGACAAGCCACAGACTACCTGAACAGGTGTCACCACAAGTACATACAAATTAAGTCCTTTATCTTAGGATAGAGGTCCAACATAATCTATTTGCCAGATTTGAACTGGTACTTTTCCCCTTGCTAACTCTCCAGTTACTGCCCAAGGAACAGTTCATTCCTTTTCTAACTGACACATATAACATGCCTCTACTTTACTTGTACTTGTTTTAATAATGACTGAGAGATACTGATACCTCGGTCTTGTGCCCCCCTGGTGTGTTGACAGGACACATAAATGGTCAGCCATTTGATGGAACCATTTTATTAGTAATGGATCATCATTTTGTGTCAGAGCAGGGACAATATGTTGAGTAGCAATCTTTACTTCTCGGTAAGTGTGTAGGTTGTACTTATTTTCTAGTGTGGTTAGGGCCACGTAAGGATCCACATGAAAAATTGACAAATTAGTAGCCAATGAAATATCATATATGTTCCCATAATTCTCTGCCCCAGACTTGTTGGCCATGAATTTCCTAATTTTGATTTTTTTTTTCCACATGGGCATCCATGTATCTAATCCATTAGCTACCTTCCATGAATCAGTCAATATATGACTCTGTCCTCTTTGAACTGTTTTGGCAACTTGATGTGCTGCCATAAGTTCAGCATATTAACCACTTCCACCTATCCCAGTACTTTCCAAAGTCCACCTAGTACATGGCTTATAGACTACCACTTTCCAGTGTCTTTTGTGGCCCAAATATTCTGCTGACCCATCAGTAAACCATCCTGTCTCTTTTGATCTTCAGTTAATCCATCAGATCCCTTATTCCATTTTACTAAGGGCTACACCAACTGTTGCTTTGGTTCAGGGGGTGTATCATTACCCTCAGCATCTATGTTTGTTTGCTATAGATTCATGTAAAACTGCTTTAGATATATTTTGAATACACCATTTCCAATGAGTTATACTAGCCTCTTGAAGTTGCCCAATTCTTCGGATAGATGGAGTAGTCATTACCTGTATCATTAATATCTTTGTCGGCCTTAATATTATCTCCTGACCCAAAGTCAGTTGTTCAGTTGCTATGAAAGTCCAATATGCAGCTAACAACTGCTTTTCAAAATGCGTATATTGAATTCCAGATCAAAGGAGTTTCCTAGACCAAAATCCTAAGGGCACATTTCAGCCACTTGGGATATGCCATAAAGGTCCAATTGTATAGTGGCCTTTGATTCTTCAAAAAGTTTACTCTGATGAAGTCACCAATCAAATTTTTTTCCTTCACAATCTTATATAAGGGTTCAAATTTTGTCCCCAATGGGGTATGTGATGTCGCCAATATATAAATAATCTTATAAATTATCTTATAACTTTTGAATCTTTTGTCAGGTTTGTGGGAGAATCTCTCACAGCCCCTTATTCCTTTGCATATTCCCCAAATTTTACAATTTCAGTTAACCCTTGAATCTTGGCAGAGTTTATTTTCCACCCTTTGCTTTTCATATGCTCAATTACAATGTTAAACTCTTCTCCAATTCTTTTATACTTTTTCCCCTGTATCATAATATCATCTAGGTAGTTCTAATTCATCTAAATGTTCAGCCAGAATCCTTGAACAAATCTTGAGTCTATGCAGATATCCCTGTGACAAGTGTGGAAAAACTATATTGTTGACCCTGCCAAATGAAAGTAAGTTGGTCCCATTGTTGAGAATCAATTACAATAGAAAAGAAAACATTGGCTAAATCTCTAACTGTCCCATCATATTTCTGGATCCTTTCTGTTAAGATAACAGTATCTGGAGCAGCAGCATACAGGGGAGGAGTCACCTTATTCAATTCTTTATAACCCACTATCATCCTCCATGTCCCATCTGACTTTTGTACTGGCCATACAGGACTATTCTCTCAAGTGATTCTAGGGACTAACACTCCTGCCTCAACATATTCCTTTATAGTACTGGTAATTTTATCTTGTCCACCTAGCACATGGTACTGTTTTAAAGCAATTTCTGGTGGGGCAGAGCCAAGATGGCAGAGTGAGAGCAATGACTTGCCTAAGCTCTTGGACAAACTCCTTCAGATACCTCTAAAAAGAGAATCTGATCAAATTTTGGAGGTATAGATTCCAATAGGAGACAGACTGTGGCATATTCGAAGCCCAGGATAGACTGGAAGGTTCATGGGAAGGATATGTTCTGCAGGGGTGAGCTCACAGCCCACAGTGCAGCACCTCCAATGTAGTGGAGTGGGAGGGCCCTGGGAAATCTGAGACAGCAGCAGGCAAAACCAACGGACCACCAGTCCAGGGTGAGAGACCAGCAGAGCTGAGAGAGTGACAGCCTGACAGCCACTAAGTGCTAGATATCAGCTCCTGAGACTTTCAGCCCACAGATTAAACATCAGTAAGTCACCTACTTGAACTTCTGGGAGCCAGGATGGTGGAGTGATCAGTAAATGCTCTCTCCTCCTCCCCTCCCCCCCCAATGACCCTGAAAGAACCATAAAATATGTCCCTAGAAAAATCCTGGATCAGCGGAAATAGCAGAGGGGGCAAATAGTCTCATAATACCTGAGGCTAGGAAAATAACTAAGGGGGATTCCTCCTACGGTGGCAGAGGCAAACTGGAAGGAAAGGGGACCCAAGGTGGAGGAAACTTGCACTGGGACCTACGCAAGCCTCAGCATCAGGAGAGGAACCCCAGGAGGGGTGGAAACTCACACTAGGATCCAGGCGTGCCTCAGCACTCCAGGGGAAATGGGAAGACAATAGGGCAGCTGTGATCACCATCCACTGAGCTTGCCTTTGTCTCAGTTCAGCTGAGGTGCTCTCCCTTGACCAGACCACCCCTCCCCTGTGCTTAACAAGCTAACCCCAGGGCTGATGGGGAAACACAAAACAAAAACCTCCTCTTAGCTTTTTCACGCAAGTCACCTCAACATCAAGTTCTGCATCTTCTAACTAAAAGAACCAGAAGCCACAACACACAATCAACATCATGAACAAGAAAAAGCAAAAGAAGGGTGAAAAAAACCACAGAATCTTTCTTTGGGGACAAGGACCAAAACTCAAATACCAAAGAGGTCAGTAATGAGACTGTGTACTTCCATCTGAAAATTCAGAAGGGACTATGAACTTCTCGCAAGCACAAACAGCTCTCCTGGAACAGCTGAAGAAGGAAACAGAAGAAAAACTGGCCAATGATTTCAAAAGTATAAAAAAAGAATTCACTGATGAGAACATCTCTTTGAAAAGGAAAATTAAACAAATGGAAAGGGAAGTACAAAAATTAACTGGAGAAAATAACTCCTTAAAAGGAACGATTTGACAGATGGAAAAGGAAGCACAAAACCTAACTGGGAAAATTGAACAAATGGAAAAGGAAGTACAAAAATTAACTGGAGAAAATAACTCCTTGAAAGGAAAAATTGGACAGATGGAAAAGGAAATGCAAAAGTTAACTGAAGAAAATAATTTGATAAAGATTAGAATTGGACAAGTAGAAACTAATGACTCTATGAGACAGAAAGAATCAGTCAAACAAAATCTAAAAAATGAAAAGATAGAAGAAAATGTAAAATATCTAATTGGAAAAACAGCTGACCTGGAAAATAGAAAATTTAAGAATTATTGGCCTGCCAGAAAGCCACGATGAAAAAAGAGTCTGGACAACATCTTCCAGGAAATCATCAAGGAAGGGATCCCAAACTGAAAACTCCAAGAAATAGTGTTGCCACATTACAGAACTATCAAGTGAAGGAGAAAATACTACAGGCAACCAGAAAGAAACTATTCAAATATTGAGAAATTACAGTCACGCTCACACAGGACCTTGCAGCTTCCACATTAAAAGATGGAAGGAAATGGAATCCAATGTTCTGTAAGGCAAAGGAGTTGGGACTACCAAGGATCAACTACCCAGCAAAGTTCAGCATAACATTTCAGGCGAGGAGATGGTCATTCAACGAAGCAAGGGATTTCCAGACCTTTCTGACAAAAACGCCAGAACTTAATAGAAAATTCGATCTTCAAACTCAGGTCTCAAGAGAGGCATAAAAAGGTAAATGGGGAAGGGGGGACAACAAAACAAACAAACAAACAAAACTTGTTACTCAACTTGGGCAAACTTCCTCCCTATAAGGGAAGATGATACCTGTTAATCTTGAGAATTATGCATCTATTATGAAATATAAAAGGTATATATATAGAGGGAATGGGTATAAAGGAATTGCTTTAGAAATTTCAGGTAAAGTAATTAGGTCCATTTTTCTTTTACCCCCTAAAACTTATTATTTCCTGCCTTCCTTACTCTCAAATGCTGTCTCCCTTCAAGTAAATTTAGAGTCATGCCTCTCAATATATCCATTCCAACTATGTATTCAGCAATGGGTACAATTACCACAGTGTATTCTTTCTTAGGTAATTGTCCAATTTTCATCATCACTTTGCCTTGTCTGGCTGATATTTCAGCCCCTACTCATCCTGTGATGGTGATAGGAGTTCCATGTTTATATTGATCAGGGTTTCCATATATAAGGAAGGCCCTCGCCTAACCCTGGTTACAGTATTTGATCTGTTTTTCCAATATATTGTCAAATTGATATGGGGTCTATAATTCCATCTGTGCATTTCTTAAATCTGAGCTGGGCTTTGGCCAATTCCCTCTTCTCCCTGAAGGTGTGGTGAACTTGGATACAAGGGTCCAGAAGGATCTGTAGGAGCACTTCTTACTTCTCTCTTCCTTCTGGAATCAAGCTCCTTTACTCAGTACATTCTATATGATTCATTAGTTGGAATACCATGTATATTTTCAAAAGCAACCCCTGCTCTCAATAGAGTCATAAACAATGTTTTTTCTGGTCATTCCATTCTGGCTTTGAATCTGCTGGCTATATACTCTCTACTCTCTTGAGGAAATTTATCTTTTCCCCAGTCCCCTCAGTCACTTAACTGTGAAATATTGTCAAGCACCTCTGAAAGAGGGTTTGCTATTTTCTCAAATATTGCAGTCAAAACTAGGAGCTTGTAAGCAGGAGAAGTCATCTTCACTATTATAATCCTCTGGGAAACTATAAAGAGGGTAGCAGAGTATGCATATGCGTTTCCTCTTATTATGGATATAATAATAATATTATTATTAATTAATTATATTATTCTGGCAGTCTTCAGTTCCCCCTCTTTGAACTTTCTTATACACTCCCTAAGGGAATACCAGAGTCTGCCCCTGCTAGACTACATAGAGTCATTAGGCTACTGCCTACTGCAGACTTCTTCAACAAAAGGTAACAGACTACTTGTATTATTACCTCCTTGCATATTTTAATCTCTAAATGCTTGCTATACAAAAGAATTCCCACTGATACCTAGAAATTTCAAGCAATCCTCATTAATTGTTGATACCCCTAGAGCCCCTTCATCACTGATTTTCACCATCCAAGATATTGATGATTCTCTCATCCTTTTAGTGAACTGACTGAAAATATCTGTTACCTCCTGCTGAGAAAAATCCTCAATTATTTCCTTTAACACTGTGTTTCCTTCTGTTTTCTTCTTTCTGCTTAACTATAGAGTGAGTTTCAGCCTTAGATGTCTCATCCTTCAAGACTGTTTCATTTTCCAACTCTTAATTGCATTTTCCACTCATGCACTGTTCTGAAAGACGTTGTCATGGAAACTAGATGGGCTCTGTACAAAGATCACATGGGCAATTCTTTTTCAGCCTTCCACTTCTTAGCTAAATTAACAGTCATTTCTTCCACATGAGTCCTACAGCCTGATATTTTAAAGCAGAGCCCAAATGCTGACAATTCCTCTGTAAACTAGCTAACTCTTTGTTCCATGTGAATTTTTTCCTTCAGCAGCTCATCTCTGCTTTCATACATAATATGGTAACCTGTTAATAATAAAATCCAGCCTCTCCTAATTGCCCCTGCCAGCTCCTTCCCTTGTCTTATTGGTATTCTTTGCAAACATCTTTCCAGATCTCTAGTTTTCCCTTTGTAATCTTGCTTCCCAGTTTTCATAGAGTCTAGTGCTTTTAACTCATCCCTTTGCTTGTGAGGAATATGATAAATCCTCCCACCCTGGGATATTAATGTCTTCCTCTAAACGGTTTTTGCCTCCAAATTTTATATCCTAGGATCCTGTTCATGACGCCAGATGAATGGCTAAGGCAATATTCACAGTGCTGGTGGTGACTACGAATATACTGGCATAGTTCTCGATTGCAAAGTCTCCATAGAGAAGGCAAAAGAAAAACATTGATTCAGATGCCAGAAAGTCACATTCCAAAACCACAAAGCAAAACCATTCATAGCAACCAAGAAGTCAATATACATGATGGGAAAGATTTTTTCCATTTAAATTACCATTACACAGATACAAAGGGTAAACCTAGTATGCATTTCCCCAGGAGTATCTTCCTGAACTTTCCTAGAAGATAAGAAAAATGGTAGAGGTATAGACAAGGGAGGTTGAGGAAATGGTAGAGGCACCTTAAGATGGATGTCATTGAGGCTAGGGATTACATTTTTTCCTTCCATGACAATACAAGAATAGATTTTCAGTGCATCTATTTGTTTGATGTGCCCAGGGTTGCAGGCGGTATTTTTTTTCCTCTCCTACCATAGCTGGTGTACACAGCCTTCAGCCTTTAACACTCAACTTCATTATGACCGGTTTGTTCTACTAGGACCATATGGATCACCCCGGCTCTGTCTATCTTTGCTGCATCAAAAGCGCTTTGCAGCAGTGGTGAGATTTCTCAGTCCCTGACCTGACCTTGGGATGCTACAATGGAAAAGAGCACTGGTTCTGGAGTAATAGGATGTGGATTCAGATCCCACCTCTGGTGCTTCTTGCCTGTGTAACCTTGGACTAATTATCTAATCTCCATGGACCTCAGGTTTCTTCATCTGTGAAATTAATATAGCAAAGTAAGAATAAATGAATGAATGAATAAACATTTACTTATCAAGCGCTTGCTGTGTGCTGGACACTATGCTAAGCCCTAGGAATACAAATAAAAGTTAACAAGACCATCCAAGCCCTCAAGGCACTTCTATTCTAAGGGGAGGAGTGGGTCTAAGCCAACACATTAAGGGCATCTGGAAAAGCAGTAGATAATATGTTCCAGGTTGCTTGGTGTCACAGTGTTTGAGAAATGTGATAGAGCTCTGGTTCTGGGGGAGATAAGGTAAAAGCTTATATTTCAGTGGCCAGGATTCTACTGGGGAGAGGCACAAAAGGAAGAATGAAGACCAGAGTGAAAGCAATATGGTATGTAGGTAACTAAAAAGACAGATTCTCAGGTGTTTAGGAGCTCTAAATTTATGATCTCATTCACCTCCCTGTTCAATAGTCTACTCCATTCTTTGGGTGTCATCTTTACAAGTCCCATTTGCTCACTCATTTTTTCCTTTCTTGCCAGCTCAGTCCTGTATTCACCCAAAGAAGCCCTGGTGCCTTCTACTCTGGATGCATACTGACTTTACTGAGGTGAGAGCTGGGTAGCCAAGATTTGGAGGCCTAGTCTCCACAAAGTGACCTTTTCCTCCATTTCCAAATTCCTCAGCTATTTCATGACTATCTCTCTTGTCCATGGAGTCTCAGGAATAGAGATCTTTGTCTATTCCACATTGTTTTCTACGGAACTGGTGTGGGTTTGTAAGCCCTCTTGGGGGTATTATCAACTATATAGGATCTCACACATCTGAGTTTCACTGCCCCAATACCCAAGTCTCTGTCACATCAGTCAACACCAATCTTAGGAAATTTTATCAATATTTCCTCTCCTAGACCAATGACGGGTAGATTTACAACTAGAGTGGCTGTTGTATACAGCTGCTGGCAAGATCCTGCCACACCCTTCCTGATCAGAGTGAAGTTTTACTGAGAGCTGAGCTACCAGACCTATGGCATCACAAGGGTGGGTCTCTATATTCTGAAGAATATACCTCAATGGTGAGCTAACTTACTGAAGCAAGGTTTGGCTCCTGTGCCTTTGTCTTCTGTTCTAATCCCAACATTCTCTTCTCTCATTCTCATTATGATATGCCCCCCAAAACAGTCCAAATGTTTTTCTCATTTATCCCTTGTGCATTCAATTGTTTCCCATTCAATTGTTGTCCATATCTAGTTCCCCAGAGAATGTGTTCTGTGCTTCCCTAATTCTTTTCAATCTGTAGCAGTCACCAAACTCTGACCTAGGTGTTGTTTGGTTCTACAGATTTAAAAATGACTTGGATGAAGACATAGATAAAAGGAAGCAAATATATAGATGACACAAAGTTGATAGGGCAGGTAGCCACCATGTGGCAAAGAAGCAGGATCTAGTAAGGATTCAACTCACTCGACATATGTACTGTTATACTTAACAAAATAAACTGAGTTAAGAGGAGTATAGGATTTTGTAACTAGGATTTTTCAATCAATTGTATAAGTACAGGATAGAGGAGGCATGGCTAGACAGCATTTTGTGGGAGTTCTCATATATTTCAAACTCTGTAACGAATGACAAGCTCAATGACAATGGCAACGAATAGTCAAAAAATATCATGCACATATACAGAAATATAATTTTCACATCCAGAGCTTTAGAAGGGATAGTCCTACCATCCTTTGGACTCAACAGACTACATCTGAATACTGTGTCTAGCCTCTTAGTTACAATTTAGGAGGGTGTTGGGCAGGCTGGGGAGCACTGTCAAAGAGGGTGATTACGGAATGGAATTCCATTCAGTCCAAACAAATTATCTTTTTCATGAATGTCTACTGTGTGTCAGTCATTTTGCTGAGAACATAAAGACAAAAATCAAATAGTGTTTGAACTTAAGCAGCTTGCATGTAACCAGAAAGAAAAAAAAACAACATAAAATGTATTTACAGCAAATACAAAATCATCAGTTTCTAGTTGGGGGAATCAAGAAAGAACTTGTAGGAGGTAGTATTTAAGGTGAATCACTGAGAGAATAAGGGGTTCCAAGCAGTGGACATGAGGAGAGAGAGCACTCTAGGTGGGTGTGAGCACTTATGTGAGATCAGAAGATGGAATGTCATGTATGCATAAAACATAACAGCTAGAATGTATAGTGTGTGAGAGCGAGTCATGTGAATCAAATGGATAAAGACCAGATTACTTATCGGCTTTACAGGTGAAATAGGGCCACTTTTATTTTATTGCATGGGTAATCCGAAAGAAGAGATTCTGCAAATTTTAGAAAAGTGAAGCTTCTTAAGGACACAAGTGACGTGTTCAGACCTGTGCTTTGGGAACTTGAATTCAACAAGTATGTAGAAGATGGGTTGGAGTAGAGTAAAGAGAATTAAAAAGGCCAGCGTGTGGAGGCTACTATATTAGGCCACGTTAGTTTGTGTTGATGAAGACCTGAATCAAGGCAGTGTCTATGTGAGCAAATGTGACTGGTGATGTAGAAATAGAACAGATATTAATCTTCTAAACTTCGGACAGGGGAGAAGGGTCGAGGATGACTGTTGTGAACCTGGTCATGATGGTGCCATTAAGAAAAATAGGTAGATGACGCTGAGAGGTGGGTTTAGAAAGACATATGAGTTCCACTTTGCATAGGTTGAGTTTAAGACTGACATGTTCAGTCAACATCTGGATGATGATGTGAACTTAAGTTCGAGAGACATAAGACTGATGGTACAGTCTAGAATTTGTGTCCTTCAAGATAATGATTAAATCATTGAGAGCTAACAGACAGGACCTCCAGGAGAAATGGTGTGGTCAGCAATGTATGTATTGTAGAAATTTCAAGGAAAATCAGTACTAAGTAACGGCTGCTAAATTTAGTAATGAAGAGATGATTGGTAAAACTCAGAGAGTTTCAGTCAAATGGTAGGACCAAAAGCCAGATTTCAAGAGATTTGGAAGTGAGTGGGAGAGGGAGAAGCAGCCTTTTTTTCAATTGACTATGAAAGGGAGCAGAGATATAGGAACAGCATAAAGTGATGACAGGATCAAGTGAAAGTTATTTTTCTCCCCTTAAGGATGGAGCACATTTGGAGTAAGTAGAAAAGGAACTGGTGTGTCAAATGTTCCCATGCTAATGTTATAGACTATAAGGACAAATGTTGACTAGATGGCAACACAACTAAGTAGTTTAAAATTGGTTAAAATGACTGGACCCAAAAAATAGTCAGTAATTATTCTTGGAAGGAGGTATGTAGTGGATTTTTCCAGGGATATATCTTGGTCTCTGTGCTACCTAAGAAAAGTAAGTAACTAGAGAATAGTTATAAATCATAGGTTTACTGATTTTACATCTAACCCTGAAGTTTTGAGAAAGAACCAATCAATAAATTGCATGACAGAGTTGGAATCCCAAAGGTTAGGCTAGAATGTTGGGGTCAAATCTAGTAAGGTGAAATCTAATAGGAATAGTAAAATTTTACATCTGTCCAATTTTATGTATCCAAAATGGAAGAGCAGTGACTAGAATTCTGGGAAAAAATTGGGACATTTAATGGACTACAAGCTCAACATAGTTCAACAGTGTTGTGTGATAAATAAAAATGATTAAGGAAAAACTTAGGCTACATGAAAAAGACACAATATTCAACTGTCTTCAGGTGGTTAAAGGGCTGTCACAGGGAAAAGGGACTGGACTTGTTCTGCTTTGGCCCAAAGGGCAGAACAAATAATAATGAGTCAAACTGCAAAGAAGCAAATTTAGGTTGGAGGTCAAGAAAAATTTCTTATCAAGTGGTAGGATGGTTTACTCCAGGAAGGAAAAAGGTTTGCCTTCCCTGAAGAATGTCAAATAAATACTCGATCACCACTTCCTGGGGATGTTGTGGAGGGAATTCCTGGTCAGGTTTATGAATTGGAACAGGTCATGCCTGAAGTGCTGCATTTCTGTTCATCCTTACCCTTGGTGTGTTGAATTTCTCCTCTAAAACAGAAGACTGAGCAAAAGAGTCTGATGACAATCCAGGGCAACCCATCTGAAGGTTTGCTCTTCTCTATGTCTCAATAGAGCAGAGTAGAGCAAGTCAAGGTCCTTTGTTATGTTTGTCATGTCAGAGGGCTGGCAGGTGCCTAGGAGAATTCTCTTGTCCCTTCACTCAATGATCACATCCTCCACATAACAAAAGATGGCAAGCTGAGCCACCAGTTCTTCTGCTCTTAATCTAGCCTCTTAATCTAGTGTTCTCTTGATTTTCTTCCCATCTCCTTCGATATTCCCATTCATTGTCTGTCCTTTGTTTTCCAAATTGTCATGAGCACAGTCCAATTCAATCCATGACAACTAAATGTCTTGTTACACAAATATCCTTTGATTTTCACGCCGATTGTAACTCCAGGATGACTGAGAAAAGTGAAATTAGCATGGCTTTCTCTCAAATCTGTGCCCTTGTAATTCACTTGAATGTTGTTAGAAAGGACTCCCTGTAGTAAGAGTCAGCTACTTCAATATGGAATGAGTTTCCTCTCATTGTAACTCTTTAGGCAGATGGTGATTATCCTTTTCTTCCTGGGGATTTTTGGGAATTTCTCGTTTCAATGCCATCTAAGGAGATTTCCAAGGCTAAAATTCTATGTGGAAAAGATCCCAGGTAGAGAAAAGGCCGTCTAGGTTCTACTGGGTCTTCCTGACCAGAGACATTACCTCACTCTAGGATTCTCATGTCCTTCATCGAAAGTTCCATGGCAATAATAGCATTAAGAAACTACCCTCACAAAACAATCAGGGGAATTGACATAATTTCCCATATGAACCTCAGATGCAAGTGTGCCTGAAGCAAGATTTACATGATTTGATTCTGCCTTGAAACCTTAATTTTTTTTTGTGCCAGACACATTACTAGCAGGGAAAGTAACCTTAGACAGTGGAAGCCCCTCCTATGGTCACTCAAGCAGTTATCAAATGAGTTTGATGACATTCATTTCTTTATTTTGTCAAACATTCTTAATCATTTCCTGCATATAGAACCCTGAGGTGGTGCCCAGACAATAATTGTTCAGAAATCTCCTACTATGTCCCAAATAATGTACTAAGTCCCAAGAATGTAAAGAAAGAAAAAAAAATACCCAGTCCCTGCCCTCAAGGAGTTCGCAATCTTAACTTTTTCCCTTGTATGTCTGTTTTTCAATAAGACTCTTCTTTAGCAGCTTCTGGGTCAGCCATTGGATCAAGCTTCACACATCATCTGGGATCAACAAGACCTGCAGGTAGAACTGTAATGACTTCAGTATTCTGGAAAGGGCTTATTAGGCTTTTCAAAGCTCTCGAAAGAAGGAAAAAAGGAAACCAACTTAGACTTTCCAAAGAAACCCTTCTAACTCTAAGAAGCAGAGGCAGGACAAGATAGGAGGGGTGGATTGGCATGTTCTCTGAAGTCTCCTGTAAGCCAGATGATTTAAATATCTGGAAATTTTCCAGATAGATCCCTGTAGGCTCATGACACAAATTGTTGGATCCCACTGCAAAGAGGAGGAAAATGAAAGTCCCTTCGAACAGTGCCCTGCCCCTTGTCTGAGCAGCATTAGCATTTCCCCAGATTCGGACACCTCTTGTGATAATTCAGCTTCATCTCATTCTCTTCTAGATTATGGGCCCCACATGGTCATCTCCACTATTAGGCTGGGAGCTCCTTGAAACAGCATCATCTTTTGCTTTTTTTGGTACCTCTAGCACTTAGCACAATGTCTTATATATAGTAAATGATTAATAAATGTTTTTTGATTGATCAATCAATCTTGACCAAACCAAGCACAGTCCTTTTCCCATCTGATGAACTTCTCTTGGTTCTATAGTTTTCCCAGTTGTGGTTTTACCAATGATCTTCTTTTATTCTGGTTTATTTTGAGCTCCTTTGTCAATCACTGTTGTCCCAGTAACACCTTGCAGGACGTTACCATTCCTTACCACCCCAGGTATAATAAACTGCTAGCATCTCAGGATCCTTTCCTGGATTGTCTTCATGGGTTTTGTCATTAGATGAGGACTTGAGGAAAAACTGAAGAAAGCAGAATTTGGGGAGTGAGAAATCTTTTCTACCCAGGGATATCAGTGGAGCCAGAGTAATGGGCTTTCCTGCTGGAAAGGAATAGAACAGCCACTGGGTATCCTTGGGCATGCTAGCAGCTGTAGCTAATCCTCATACATAGATGTTTCTCTCAGTCTCATATTTCAGTTACTGGCACTTCTAGCATGGAATCTTTTGTTTTAATCTTTACCATTACCAAATTAATCTACACAGAAGACATGGGGAACCGAGGTTCTGACATATTCAACTCTGTAGAGAATGTCCTGCACCACAAGGTTAGTCTTCCCCATATCCTACCCCATCCCACAACTACACAGCTGCCCTTCCCATTCCTTGACTGCAATCCATCTTCTCTTACCCCAGGTTCACTTGACTCTTTCCTTTCTTTGCCAGATTGACCTTTCGTTCAGGAGAAATAGTACTGGGCCCTATTTCTCTGGATGCAAGGTGACTTATTTGAGGTCAGAATTGTAACACTTCCCCCACATCCTTGAGAATAAACCTCTAATGTACTCTATAAAAAAAAAAAGGCAACTCATTCACACACTTGCCTTTAGTCTCATTTTCTCTTCATTCAAATTTTTTAAACAACTTTATCCCAGTACCTCTCATCTCATAAATCTCAGGAGATAAAAATGAGTTCATTCATAAGTATTGATTAATAACAAACACTCTAATATCAGGAATGTTTTCTCCAATTGGGATCCTCTGGTTTCTCAGCACTCCTACCCACACAGGCAATGCTAGCTCATTGACCATTCCAAGATCACTATCAGCCTTTCCCAGGTCACCTCAAGCATATATTTAATCACCTCTCTACCCAGAATCCGATCAGATTTCTCAGCACCAATATCATGGGTGTTCATGTCACTCTCACTTTTTTTTATCTAGAGCTATGATGTGGATTTGCAACTTGTCATGGACAGAGAGAAGGTTCACTGGGAGATGAGCAGGGAGACCCATGGCAGCACCATTCTGTGCCCATTTACCCTGGACAAAGACAGTCTTCACTTTGATGGTGAGCTACCTAAGTGAGCCAATATCTTGGCCACTCTCCTAGCCAGCCTTCTGATATAACCTCAGTATTATTGCCTCTTAATTTTAAAACTTTATTCTTGTATCCAGGCTCTAACTCTACCACTACCCAGAATCCTTTGTTCCAATGCCCCCTTTGTTCAGCCAACTGCAAAAGGTAGAACCCACTTATAACTGATTTGCTAAACTGCCCAATACTTGGTGCCATCTGAGTTGTTATCTGCTGTATCCAGAGATATCTATTATTCTTTCCATTTTTTTTTGTCATTTCAAATTCAACCTTTGAAGTAATTCCTTGGTTGGAGACTTAGATGAAAGCAAGTAGAAGTATGGATGAGATGAAGTCAGGAAGGATAAGTATCTAAAATTAGGATGGAATCAGAAACTGAAAAGGTTTTAACCTACTGAAATGATGGTTCTGTTCCAATAAAGTGAAATTTAATAATAGTCAATTTATACTGAAGGAGAAGGAAGTGGAATTGAAGGAAGAGGACCTGGGTTCTAATCCTGGCTTTCTTATTCCTATCAGTTTGACAGTTGACTAACAAATTAACCTATATGAGCCTCAACTCTGTCTTCTGTATAATAAAATGTTGGCCAAGATGTCATCTTAGGCAGCTCTCAATATGTGATTCTGATTCAAATGGCTGTTTAGTGGTTTTTTAATCAACTCCTAGTATACATTAATCAAATAGAAGGATACGGGTTTGGGGAGATAGGACTATAAAGCAATTCATTTGAAAGTTACCTTGGAGATTAGGTTGACAGTAAGCCCAACAGGAACCATCAAAGTGACAAGGCAGGTCAAAAATCCCAACAAAACAATACTCGTGTGCTAATAATATGTCTACGCATCTTCCTTGGGTGTGGAAATTCCCTCCCATGAGTCAACTTGCAATCTATCTAAAACCTATCATTTTAGGGACTTGCCTGGGTCTGAGAGATTAAATGATTTGACAGGATCACAACAATCACTCAGTTTTAAGGGGTGGGTTCTGATTTCAGAAATTCTTGATTCTGAATTTCCAGTTCAAACCATTTTGACATCTGATCTCTAGTCATAAATGCATCTCCACTTAGTCAACTACAATGAATCATAGATTAATCTACAACAATACAAATTTAGTATTGAGGGTGGTGACAGTCTCATTTTCCTTGGCCTTGACAAGTTGAAGCAAGTGCATTTTGAGGATCCCCAGGATAGTGAAGCAACTGAAAACTATGGGGTAAAGGCAGATAGACAGTGAAGTAGATAGTGTCCTGATCCTAGAGAGAGGCAAACCTGAGTTCCAATCTTGCCTCACATGCTCACTGGCTGTGTGACATGGGCAAGTCACTTAAGTGAACTTCTCTGATCCTCCATTTGCTCATCTGTAAAATGGGGATTATCATAGTAGCACCAATCTCAAAAGTCAGCTGTGAGGAGAAATGATGTAACATGTCTAACATGTTAAAGCACCATACATACAAATACTAGTGATGATGATGGTGGCAGCTAGAATGAATTGTTCCTGTGTAGCCAGGAGACATCATGATCACATTCTTTAATTGTCCCAGAGACTGTCAGACAGAGCAAAAGGTTTTGCATTCTGCTGGACACCAGAAGGCAGAATTAGGTGCAATGAGTGATTTCTTAGGCCAGAGAAGGAAAAGGGGGTACCAGTACAAGTTGACATTTGCTCCCATAGGAAATCACTTAAAGCTACAAGCCTTTTGGTCTCTCAACCTTCCTGGCTAGATCTCAGGCAAAACAAGCAGTACATGGGAGGATTCTCTCATTCTCCATGATGCAAATCTTTTGGTTCCCCAGGGGTGGTAAACTAAGGCCTTGTTTTAGCTGAGTCTTTAAACAACTCTCTTCCTTGACTGCCCATTCTTTGTTTTCTAGATGACAATGAACAAAGAATGGTCCAACCTACTGAGGTTTTGTGGAGTCCTCTCACCCTGCCTCCCTGGGAAGAAGGGAAGGGAAGAAAACCTCCTCAACTCACCCCAGGGCTATTGACTTTGAAGAACAAGGCCAAGGTGTGATGTTCAATTGGGTCCCCATCTGTTGACCAAATGTGCTGTTCATTGAATGGGCTTTGTGAGGGTCACCTGCAACTGCAGCTTCCCCTCCAACTTGGATCCTGACCCTATTGGACAAGTTTTTCTGGACAAGACCAGGAATACAACAGCCTACGGCCTCAGGACTTAATCAAGCTGTATAACTCCATGTGACAAGTAAGGAAGGTACCAAGGTCTGAATGACCAGGGGGAAGGAGAGGAAGATCCAGAGGGGATAGGAGACAGGAAGGGGCCTTGAGGTGAGCAGAAGCAGAAGGGAAGACTGGGAGGCTTGTACCCAAGCAAGTGGGGGTGAAATTAAGACTAAGGTGATTGAAACACTGCTGAGCTAGAAAGTTCCTTACAACAGAAGGCATAATATGTTTAAAACAGGAAGGTTCCTAGAACCTACAAAGTCAAGGCTTGGAAAGCCTTTAGAACTGAGATTGTCAGAGTTTTGGGGGGAGCACATAGAACCCAAGATGTCAGAGTTGGGAGGGTTCTTAGAACCCGGGATGTCAGAGTACCATTAACATATAGAACATAGATGACTTGATCTGGGAAGGGCCTCAGAGACTTCAACCCTGCCATTTTGAGATTGAGCAAAGTGAGATCCGGGAAACAGACTTGACTTTTGTCCAATGTCACGAAAAGTTAGTGTTAATAGAGGTGGGAAAAAAAAAAAATTAGACTTTCAGACCATCCCTGCACTCCCCAACCCCAAGCAAGGAGGTGACAGGAGTTTATGTTCATGGCAGAAACTTATCACCTTTCCAGGTGCATTCTGAGAGTCCCAGTGATGAAGGCTTCTCTGAGGACAAAAGCAAGCCTCCAAAGGGCCATAAGCTACACAGACCTTGTTGCCGTCTACCCCTTTAGGCTAGCACTTCTATCTGTTCCTCTGTGGATATTCAAACCATTTTTACTTAGAAAAATTTACTTAGCATCTCAAATGAAGTTATCGTTTCTAAAGTAATTAACACATAACAGGTGCTTAAATGAATGTTACTTTAAAAAAAAAATTAATGAGTATTTTTTTACATCTTAAGTTCCCAATTGTCTCCCTTCTTCCCTACCCTCTACTAGAGAAAACCAGAGATAGATAGAACCCTACTACACATCCTTCTCTCTTTCCTTCCTCTAGCCCTTACTCCTCCCTCCACATTCTCCTCTCCCCTCCCCTCCCCTCCTCTCATCTGCAGAGGTTCAGGCATGGCATTTCATGGATACAGAGAACTCCATTAGAGAATTCCCTTTACCAATGCACATCCATACATACTTTTTACCTCAATGTCTTAGAGAGTGACATTGAGAGGTAGAGTGACTTTTTCTGAGATGGGGTTATTTAAGTATTCAATTTCCTCTTCTGCTAATCTGGGCAATTTATTTTTTTTAATGTCATCCATCTCAATTAGATTGTTGAATTGATGGGTATATAGTTGGGCAAAGTAATTTCTAATTATTGTTTTAATTTCCTCCTTATTGGAGGTTAGTTCACACCTTTCATTTTTGATATTGATAACTTGGTTTTCTTTTTTTTTTTCAAACAAATTGACCAAAGGTTGATCAATTTTACTGTTTTTTTTTTCATAAAACCAACTCCTATTTTATTTGTTAGTTCTCAATAGTTTTCTTAATTTCAGTTTTATTAATTGCTCCTTTGGTTTTCAGTATTTCTAATTTGGTATTTGTTTGGGGATTTTCAATTGGTACTTTTTCAAGCATTTTTAGCTGCATGACCACTTCAGTGATCTCCTCTTTCTCTATTTTATTCATGTAGGCATTAAGAGAGATAAAGCTTCCCCCTAAGAACTGCTTTTGCAGCATCCCATAAGATTTAGTAGGTTGTCTCATTATTGTCATTCTCTTTAATGAAGTTGTTGATTGTTTCTGTGATTTGTTGTTTAATCCACTCATTCTTTAGGATTAGATTATTTCGTTTCCAATTAATTTTTGGTCTGCCTTTCCTTGGCCTTTTATTATATATAATTTTTATTGCATGATCTGAGAAGGATGCATTGACTATCTCTGCCTTTCTGCACTGGATTGTGAGGTTTTTATGCCCTAGAATATGGTGAATTTTTGTTGTATGTGCCATGTACTACTGAGAAAAAAGTATATTCCTTTCTATCTCCTTTCAATTTTCTCCAAAGATCTATCATATCTACCTTATTCAGAGTTTTATTCACCTCCTTAACTTTTTTCTTGTTTAAGGTTAGATTTATTGAGTTCAGAGAAGGGGAGGCCAAGGTCCCTCACTAGTATAGTTTTGCTGTCTGTTTCTTCCTGTAGCTCCTTTAACTTCTCCTCTAAGAATTTGGATGTTATACTGCTTGGAGCATATATTTTTAGTAATGATATTGCTTCGTTGTTTATGGTGCTTTTTAGTAGGATATAGTTTCCTTCCTTATCTCTTTTGATTAGATCTATTTCTGCTTTTGATTTGCCTGAGATTAAGATTATTACTCCTGCTTTTTTTTTTATATCAGGTGAAGCATGATATATTCTGCTACAACCTTTTACCTTTACCCTGTATCTCCCCTTTTCAAATGTGTTTCTTGTAAACAACATATTGTTGCATTATGGTTTTTAATCCATTCTACTATCCATCTCTGTTTTATGGGAGAGTTCATCCCATTCACATTCATAGTTATGATTACTGTGTCTTTCCCTCCATCTGCTTTTCCTTCTCTCTTCCCTTCCACGATAGTTTAAATTTTTGAACAATTCCTCCCTCAGTCTTTCTCTCCTTGTTTCAGCCCCCATCACTTTTAATCTCCTTTTCCCTTATTAGTTCCTCCCTTTTAGCCTTCCCTCCCTTTTCTTTCCCCCTTCCCCTCCTACTGATTATAGAGCTAGTTGTTTTTCTCTACTTAACTGAGTTTGTTGTTCACTCCTTGAACCAAATCAAATAGGGGTAACTCTCAAACAATGCTCATCTCCCTCCCATCTTTCCCTCTATTGTAATATATTTCTGTACCTCTTCCTGTAACATAATTTACCTTTTTCTTACTCCTCCTTTTCACATCTTCCACTACAATCCCTTCACATCCTTAAATCACAGTTTTATCATGACACCATTTACTTCATTCTGCTCCCTCTACTTATGTATGTCCCTTTTATAGATTATAATAAATATACAATTCTCAAGATAACAAGTATCATCTTCCCTTATAGGAATGTAAGCAGTTTGCCCATATTGAATAACAAGTTTTTTTTGTTTTTTTTTTTTACCTTTTAATGCCTCTCTTGAGACATTTGTTTGAAGATCGGAATTTCTATTGAGCTCTGGTCTTTTCATCAGGAAAGTCTGGAAATTCTTCATTTCATTGAATGTCCATCTCCTTGCCTGAAATATTATGCTCAGATTTGCTGGGTAATTAATCCTTGGTTGTAGTCCCAGATTCTTTGACTCAAGGAACATCATATTCCAAGCTCTTCGATCTTTTAAGGTAGAAGCTGCAAGGTCCTGTGTGATCCTGATTCTAGCTACTTGAAAATTGAATTGTTTCTTTCTGACTTTCTGCAGTATTTTCTCATTCACTTGAGAGTTCTAGAACTTGGCAATGGTATTCCTTGGTGTCTTACTTTGGGTTCCCTTTCAGGAGGTGAAAGATTCTTTCAATGACTATTTTGCCCTCTGGACCAAGGACTCTTGGGCAATTTTACTTCATGATTTCTTGGAAGATATTGTACAGGCCCTTTTTTCATCATGGCTTTCTGGTAGACCAATAATCCTTAGATTCTTCTCTCCTGGATCTATTTTCCTGGTTGGTTGTTTTTTCAAGGAGATATTTTACATTTTCTTCCATCTTTTCATTCTTTTTTAAAAACATTTTATTGTCTTCATTTATTTATTCTTAGATTTCGACAGTCATTTCCACAAAATTTTGAGTTTCAATTTTTCTCCCCATCTATCTCCTCCTCCCACCCCATAATTATTTGCATTCTGTTTACACCTTTCCTCAATGTACCCTCCCTTCTATCACACCACACCTTTCCCTTATCCTCATCTTCTCTCTTTTCTTGTAGGGCAAGATAAATTTCTATACCCCACTACCTATGTTTCTCATTTCCCAGTTATATGCAATAATAACTCTCAACATTTGTTTCTAATACTTTGAATTCCAATTTCTCTCCCTCTCTACCCATCCCCACTGAAAAGGCAAACAATTCAATGCAGGTTATATATGTATCATTTTGCAAAAACTTCCATAATAATCATGTTGTGTAATCTAATTATATTGTCCTCTATCCTAGCTGTTCCTCCCCCTTTTTTCTGTCATTTGACCTTTTCCCTTCCCAAAAGTGTTTACTTCTAGTTACTCCCTTCTCCCATTTGACCTCCCTTCTATCATCCCCCACACCCTACTTTCCACCTCCTCCCCTACTTTTCCTGTAGTGTAAGATAGATTTTCGTACCAAATTTAGCGAGCATGTTATTCCCTCCTTAAGTCATATGTGAAGATAGTAAGCTTCACTTTCCCCTCTAACCTTCTCCCTTTTCTCCTCCATTGGACAAGATTTTTCTTATCTCTTTTATGAGTTATAGCTTTCCCCATTCCATTTCTCTCTTTCTCCTCCCAGTATTTTTCTCTGTCATCCTTTAATTTTTTTATGGATAGCATGTCTTCTGATTAAACTCAATCTACACTCTCTGTCTATATGTGTGTGTGTGTGTGTGTGTGTGTGTGTGTGTGTGTGTGTGTAATCCCTCCAACTACCCAAATACTGAGAAAAGTCTCAAGAGTGACAAATATTATCTTTCCATGTAGGAATATAAACAGTTCTGCTTTAGAAAATCCTTTATGATTTCTCTTTCCTGTTTACTTTTTCATGCTTCTCTTGATTCTTTTGTTTGAAAGTTAAATTTTCTATTCAGTTCTGGTCTTTTCATCAGGAATGCTTAGATGTCTTCTGTATCATTGAATGATCTTTTATTCCCTTGAAGTATTATACTCAGATTTGGTGCATAGGTGATTCTTGGTTTTAATCCCAGTTCCTTTGACTTCTGGAATATCCTATTCCAAGTCCTTCAGTCCCTTAATGTAGAAGCTGCCAGATCCTGTGTTATCCTTATTGTATTTCTGTAATACAAGAATTGTTTCTTTCTAACTGCTTGCAATATTTTCTCCTTGACATGGGAACTCTGAAATTTGACCACAATATTCCTAGGAGTTTCTCTTTTCAGGTCTCTTTCAGGAGGTGATCTGTGGATTTTTTCAATACTTATTTTGCCCTCTGGTTCTAGAATATCAGAGCAGTTTTCCTTGGTAATTTCATGGAATATAATACCTAGGCTCTTTTTTAGATCATGGCTTTCAGGTCATCCCATAATTTTCAAATTGTCTCTCCTCAAAATTGACCTCAGTTGTTTTTTGTCAGTTGTTTTTCCAATGAGATGTTTCACATTATCTTCTATTTTAAAAACTTTTGTTTTTCTTTTTTTTCCTAACTTCTTGGTTTATCTCGTAGTCATTAGCTTACTTGAACTCCAGTCTCTCTTTTAAAGAACTATTTTGTTCAGTGAGCTTTTGAACCTTCTTCTCTATTTGGCTAATTCTATTTTTAAAGCCTTCTACTATTGGTTTTTTGGACCTCTTTTTCCAACTGAGTTAGCCTCTTTTTAAAGGTGTTATTTTCCTCAGCATTTTTTTTTTGATTCTCCTTTAACAGGCTGCTGACACGTTTTTCAAACTCTTCTAAGGCCTGAGCCCATGTTATCTTCATTTTGAAAGTATTGGAGGCAGAGGACTCTGACTTCCTTTGACAGTATGCCTTGTTCTTCCTCATCTGAAAGGATGGAAGGAGACACCTGTTCACTAAGAAAGAAACCGTGTATCAATTTTATTATTTTTCCCCCTTTTGTAGGCATTTTCCCAGCCAGTTAGTTGACTTCTGAATCCTTTGTCAAGAGGAGTGTCCTCCTCCTCCCTAGTACTGTGCTCAAGGCTGGGATTCAGATCACCTGTTCAACTCCCCCAGGAGCTTTGGGTGGGCGGGAACTTCCACTGAGGGCTAAGGTTCAGATAAACTGCTCTATTCCCCCAGGGTCTTTGGGTGGTGGTGAGGCAGCCACTGAGGGCTGAGGTTCAGACCAACTGCTCCCTACTGCCAGAGGATTTAAACAGAACTGCCTGGACAATGGACCCAGGCTGCTGCTGCATAGCCACCTGCCACAGCTGCTGCCACCACCTGGGGCCAGTGCTGGGAGATCCCTATTCCCCACTCTACCATCTGGAAAAGCCCTCCCACACTGACTTTTCGAGCTTTCTTTGTCGCTTGTGGGTTGAGGGATTCAGGATGCTCCCTGCTAAGAATTCTGCCCTGGAGGTCTGTTCAGGGCTCATTCCTATCAGTGCCACATGAGAGGGCTGGGCTCTGCTCCACTCAGTATCCTGTGAGATAGACCTTTCCTGTCAGCCTTCCAGGTTACCTCTGGCTGCAAATTTCTTTCACTCTGTTGTTCTGTGGCTTCTGCTTTCAGAAGTTGTGGAGAGTGATTTCTTACAGGTATTTTGTGGGCTGCAGGATAAGCACTAGAGTATATGCATCTTTCTACTCTGCCATGTTGGCTCCACCCCTATCTTTTCACTCTTTGGATTCTGCTTGACTGATTCCTTGATGTCTCATAGAGTCATTAGCTTCCACTTGCCTGATTCTAATTTTTTTCAAGTTGTTTTCTTTCTTTAATATTTATGTATTTTTAGTTTACAATATTCATTTCCAAAACATTTTGAGTTCCAAAATTTCTCCCCCATCTCTCCCCTTCCTCTACCACATAACACTTTCCATTCTGATTACCCTTTCCCTCACTATACCTTCCCTTCTATCACACCCCTCCCTTCCCTTATCCCCTTCTTCTCTTTTCTTGTAGGGCAAGGTATGTTTCTATGCCTAATTACCTGTATTTCTTATTTCACAATTGCATGCAAAATCAATTCCCAAGTGGGGGAGGAGCCAAGATGGTAGAGTAGAAAGATTCACATATGCTAGCCCCGAACCCACAACCCATAAATTACCTGTAAAGAGGAACTCCACACCACACACCACCACAAATTCTGGAGCAGTGGAAGCCACACAACAACAGAGTGGAGGAGATTTCTGTTGCAGAGAGCCCTGAAAAACTGACACCAAAGGTCCATCATATACCAGACCCAGAGCAGAGCCCAGCCCTGCCTTGGCCGCATGGCACCAAGAGGACCAGATCTGAGCAGGTTTCAGGGAAAGTATCTCCAGTGGCCACGCAGGTCCATCCACCCAGAGATACCAAAGGTTAGTGACAGAGCCTGTCTGACTTGCCAAGAGGGGAGCAGAGTGTCCCCCATAACTCAGGCCCCCTCAGGAGGCAGAAGCAGAGGCAGCAGTGGACAAGGGCTCCCAAATCAGACAGGAGCTCAGATCTACTGTTGAAGATCTCCGCATAAACCCCCTGAGGGAACTGAGCCCTGTCTGGTGGTCCTGCCCTCACTGAGCACCTGAACTTAATCTCACACTGAATAGCAGCCCTGCCCCCCACTGAAAGCCCTGAGGCTGGGAAGCAGCATTTGAATCTCAGACCCCCAACCACTAGCTGGGTGGATCTGGAGGTCAGGCCGTTGTGGAAAGGAATCTCACAAGTCAAGTAACTAGCTGGGGAAAATGCCCAAAAAAGGGAACAAAAATAAGACCATAGAAGTTTACTTTCTTGGTGAACAGATATTTCCTCCTTTCCTTTCTGATGAGGAAGAAACAATGTATACCATCAGGGAAAGACATTAAAGTCAAGGCTTCTGTATCTCAAGCATCCAAAATAAATATTCAATGGACTCAGGCTATGAAAGAGCTCAAAAAGGATTTTGAAAATCAAGTGAGAGCGGTGGAGGAAAAACTGGGAAGAGAATGAGAGAGATGCAAGAAAAACGAGTCAATACCTTGCTAAAGAGACCCAAAAAAATGCTGAAGAAAATAACACCTTGAAAAATAGGCTAACTCAATTGGAAAAAGAGGTTCAAAAAGCCAATGAGGAGAAGAATGCTTTAAAAGCAGAATTAGCCAAATGCAAGAGGAGGTTCAAAAGCTCATTGAAGAAAATAGTTCTTTCAAAATTAGAATGGAACAGATGGATGCTAACGACTTTATGAGAAACCAAGAAATCACAAAACAAAACCAAAAGAATGAAAAAAATGGAAGAGAATGTGAAATATCTCATTGGAAAACAACTGACCTGGAAAATAGATCCAGGAGAGACAATTTAAAAATTATGGGATGACCCTGAAAGCCATGATCAAAAAAAAGAGCCTAGACATCATCTTTCATGAAATTATCAAGAAAACTGCCCTGATATTCTAGAACTAGAGGGCAAGATATGTATTGAAGGAATCCATCGATCACCACCTGAAAGAGATCCAAAAAGAGAAACTCCTAGGAACATTGTGGCCAAATTCCAGAATTCCCAGGTCAAGGAGAAATATTGCAAGCAGCTAGAAAGAAATAATTCCAGTATTGTGGAAATATAATCAGGATAATGCAAGATCTAGCAACTTATACATTGAGGGATCAAAGGGCGTGAATAGGATATTCCAGAAGTCAAAGGAACTAGGACTCAAACCAAGAATCACCTACCCAGCAAAACTGAGTATAATACTTCAGGGGAAAAAAATGGTCTTTCAATGAAATTGCGGACTTTCAAGTATTCTTGATGAAAAGACCAGAGCTGAAAAGACAAATTTGACTTTCAAACGCAAGAATGAGAAGCATGAAAAAGTAAACAGCAAAGAAAAGTCATAATGGACTTACCCAAGTTGAACTGTTTACATTCCTACATTGAAAAACAATATTTGTAACTCTTGAAACTTTTCAGTATCTGGGTAGTTGGTGGGATTACACATACACACACACACATGCACATGCACACACGTGCACAAACATGCACACACATACATGCATGCACACATAGAGACAGAGAGCACAGAGTGAATTGAATAAGATGAGATCATATCTTAAAAAAATGAAGGTAAACCGTGAGAGAGAAATGTATTAGGAGGAGAGAGGGTGAAATGGAATGGGGCAAATTATCTCTCATAGAAGAGGCAGGCAGGAGACTTTTTAGTGGAGGGAAAAGAGGAGAGCTGAGAGAAAAACATGAAGTTTACCCTCATCGCATTCAACTAAAAGAAGGAGTAAAATGCACACTCATTTTGGTATGAAAACTATCTTACAATACAGGAAAGTGGGGGTGAAGGGGATAAGCAGAGTGGGGGGAATGATGGAAGGGCGGGCAATGGGAGGAGGGAGCAATTTGAAGTCAACACTCTTGAGGAGGGACAGGATCAAAAGAGAGGATAGAAGCAATGGGGGGCAGGATAGGATGGAGGGAAATAGAGTTAGTCTTACATAACATGACTATTATCAAAGTAATTTGCAAAACTACACAGATACGCGCTTTGTTGAATTGTCTGCCTTCCCAAAGGGAATGGGTAGGGAGGGAGGAATGGGGAGAAGTTGGAACCCAAAGTTTTAGGAACAACTGTTGAGTATTGTTCTTGCTACTAGGAAGTAAGAAATACAAGTAATGGAGAATAGAAAGTTACCTGGCTCTATAGGACAAAAGAGAAGATGGGGACAAGGGAAGAGAGGGATGATAAAAGACGGCAGATTGGTGATAGAGGAAATTAGAATGCTTGGTGTATTGGGGTGGGGAGAAGGGATAAATGGGGAGAAAATTTGGAACCCAACATTTTGTGAAAATGATGTAAAATGTTTAATAAATAAATTTATTTTTAAAAAATCAATTCCCAATATTCATTCCTAATACTTTCAATTCAACTCTCTCCTCCTCCCTCCCCAGCAATCCCAACTAAGAAGGCAGGTAATTCAATATAGGCTGTCTAAGTGTAATTTTGCAAGGACTTCCAATAGTCATGTTGTGTAAGACTAACTCTATTTCCCTCCATCCTATCCTGCCCCCCATTTATTCTGTTCTCCTCTTTTGACCTTTTCCCTCCCCAAAAGTGTTTACTTCTGATTACTCTTTTCTCTCACTTGCCCTCTCTCTTCTATCATCCCCCTTCACCACACTTTTCCCCTTCTCCCCTACCCTTCTGTAGTGCAAAATATACTTTAATACCAAACTGAGTGAGCATTTCATTCCCTCCAGCCAGATGTGAAGAGGGTAGGCTCCCATCTTCCCCTCTCACATCCTCCCTTTTCTCCTCCACTGAAGGTTTTCTTTGCCCCTTGATGCCTGATAATTTACCCCATTCCATTTCTCCCTTTCTCCTCCCAATATTTCCTCTCTTATCCCTCAATTTTATTTTATTTTTTTGTATCATTCATTCTTATTCAACTCACCCTATGTTCTCTGTCTATTTGTGTGTGTGTGTTAATCCCTCCAACTACCCAAGTACTGAAAAGAGTCTCAAGAATTACAAAGATTATCTTTCCATGTAGGAATGTAAACAGTTCAACGTTAGAAAGTTCTTTATATTTTCTCTTTCCTGTTTACCTTTTCATGCTTCTCAATTCTTATGTTAGAAGTCA
>JAJHZJ010000371.1:10112029-10306098 GCA_023548195.1 Bettongia penicillata ogilbyi | reverse complement strand
TCTCCCAAGAGGGCCCTCATGAGTTCAAACAATAAGGGGACAGCTTGTCTACCATGCCAATCCCAAATCTTAGCACACCAAACACCTTTGCAGCATTTCCTTTTGTCCAAATTAACTTTAAATAGTGTTGAAATTCATGACTTCTGTCTCAATTTCAAAATATATAACTAGGAAATCACTCCTGAGAGGAGTGTTGATTGCTAATACCTTTAATACGCCTGTCTCTGACTTGTGAGAGGAGGAAAAATAATATATTTTCATGTCATATGTACATATGCTTTTTTAAAAAAGCATCATTTTGGCCCTTTTTTACAAGATTGTCATTTTAAGTGGTGGTTTGGCCTCGTTCCAAAGCTTGATGCATCAGGGGTTAGGTCGCCTCTAAAGCAACAGTAATTTTTATGCTGTGCTCCCCTAATGTAATTGTTTAGGCTGGGAGATTCACTTCTCATTTCAGAGGGCCAGGGAGAGTGGTTCTCAATGAAAAGGGCACAGCATTTAAGAGGAAAGTCTTCTTGAGTGCTGAGACAGAAAAAAGCTAGAGGTTACTTCTTCTGTCCCAACTGAGTGACTGTTTAAAGAAGAGACTCGGGAAATATACTTGGGGCAACTCCAGGCAAAGGCCCCATGGGATACAATTGATGGGAGTTGGAAGATGAATATAAAATAGTCTAGGCTGATCAGTGGGCCTTTGGTCATCTACAGAGGTCATTCTGGATTTTAGAAAGGGGATATTATGGGATATAAGGAAAGGGACCTTTCTTCACAGGGAAAAGGAGAAAGCATGAAGAATCACCTGCTCAATGCTCCACCTATCTTTACAAAAGTCTGGTCTGGTTGGCACCAGAGCTGGACTCTCATGCCCCCTACCTAATGCTTTCATTTGGAACTTAACACAAACACACCTGAAAGCAACAAAGGGAGAAAATTAATTACTCAGACAACAGCATAGCTGGTGAGCCACAACCAGGGCCTGGGGGAAGCCACATCTGTCCAGTAGGAAGAAAAGCCAAGAAAGAAACGTTCTTCTGATTGTTAAGCCACCTCTGGTGACTTCCCCCACAACTTCATGGACTAAAGACTACTCTAAAGTTCTAGATTCCCTTTTTCTCCTCTGACATTTTACAAAGTTGTCCATTGAGGGGGGCCACAAGTGTAGATATTTTCATTTCTGGTCTAGACCTATGATTCTGAAAATGTTGTGGGTTTCTGGTATGGAAACCTACTTCACAATGCAGATTGGTAACTCTTCTCTCATTTGTTCCTTTACAGAATTAATTACTTGAGGCATTACCAGAGAATTACCTCAAATACTTTGAGACTGAATAATTGACTTGCCTATGGTCACTCTGTATCAGAGGTAGGATTTTAATCCTGACCTTTCCCACTCTGAGCTTAGATGAACACTACTCCTTTACACTCTCTTAACAATGAAGAGATACCTAGAGGACATGCTATATATTTGAATGGAATGTTTTTAAACCTCCACATGGAAAAAGAGAGGTTGAGAAGGCATATCAGATCTGGAATGTGGGAGAAGGGGGGAAGGAAGGAAGGAAGGAAGGAAGGAAGGAAGGAAGGAAGGAAGGAAGGAAGGAAGGAAGGAAGGAAGGAAGGAAGGAAGGAAGGAAGGAAGGAAGGAAGGAAGGAAGGAAGGAAGGAAGGAAGGAAGGAAGGAAGGAAGGAAGGAAGGAAGGAAGGAAGGAAGGAAGGAAGGAAGGAAGGAAGGAAGGAAGGAAGGAAGGAAGGAAGGAAGGAAGGAAGGAAGGAAGGAAGGAAGGAAGGAAGGAAGGAAGGAAGGAAGGAAGGAAGGAAGGAAGGAAGGAAGGAAGGAAGGAAGGAAGGAAGGAAGGAAGGGCCATTACCTGACTACTTCTTAAAGAGGTCTATTTGTTGAATGGGCATTACCTCCCTCTAAGTAAGTACATGAAAAGACCTAGCCTAAAAAGGCCAAGGTCTCCCATTCATCCTGGGCCATCTCCAGTCGTCCTGATGAATATCTGGTCACTGGATCTAGATGGCTCTGGAGGAGAAGTAAGGCTGGTGACCTGCACAGCCCTCCCTCCCTCAAAACCAAGTCAAGTGCAAGTTATATCATTATTTCTCTGACATCATGGTCCTCTTCAAATATGAATGACAAATACAGCAACAAATGCAGGTTTTATTGTTATTTTAAAAATAAGAACACTGAACTTCAGAGGTAAAATGACTTGCTCATAGTCACACAGCTAGTACATTTCAGAGCCAGAACTTAGAATCAGATCTCTGCTTTGTCACACTGCCTCTTTTGCTCCCTCCACCCCCATTCCTTTGTAAGTGTAGACTTCAGAGGGCTCTGGGTAACTATTTCTTTTACCCTGGGATCTCTCAACCCAAGTTGAACCAACAGAAAGTTAGTCAGAGAAAAGGACCAGGAAATCTCTTTGGGAAAGTTCTTATAAAATCTGTGTGCTCAAGTTTTTCCTTTGGTAGGATAATCCCTAACAAGCTACAGCTGCAGAAGTTCAAATGAGCAAATGATTGTAGGGAGAAAAAAATGTAAATATTCAGAATTATTGTCTCTGGCATTCATTTTCACTGCTTCAACCCAAATGGGCTGGTTTTAATTGAAAAGGAGCCTTCCAGTGGGAAGCCTAGTCTCCTATCCAATACACAGGATGGAAATGTTGCCCTGATCCATTTGGTGGACCTTCAACTAGGAGCTTACAGGAATGGTGGCTGGAACAGCAGTAGGGTAGAGAATTGTAAGACTGCTGAAAAGTCTGGACTCCACACCTCGGTAAGCGGCATTTGCTTACATAAAGAGGGAGGAAGAGAACTTAAACAATGGCTTTCAAATCCCCCAAGAGCCATTAGACTCCAAATGGTGTCCAGCTGTTCTCTAACTCCCCTCAGATCCCCATCTGTGGCCTGTTTTAGGTGATATCTAATTGACAGGACAACTTTGGCTGGCAAATGCCTGGAGAGTTTGGTGCTCAGGATCTACTTAGTGTATAGTCAGAGATGGAGCTATCAAAACTGGTCCTTTCAATATGCATCTGGAATCTAATCAGGAAGTGTCTGGATCATGGGGTTCTGCCTGGCTGACCTCTAAAAGCCTGAGCCAAGCTGTGGAATGAATTGGTCTTCCGGGAGGAACACTTCTTAGACTAAAGAGCAGAAGCCTTTCCCCATAATCCCTAGAGAGCTGTTAAAATGTGAAGAAGACTAACCAATTGGAAGGCCAGACGAGAGATGGTCATGGGTATCAAACAATGAGCCAAAGATCAGCTCCTAGGTAGAGCCACATTCGTGCCTATGGGATTGTTGATTTATTTAGTCCTTCAACAAACATTTATTAAGGATCTACTATGTGAATGGCATACATGACAAATTTCTCGTTCATCGCATTATTATTTTCATTTAGCTCTTTAGTGACTAGATACCAAGCACAGTAGATTTTTTCAAAGGAATGGGTAATTTCTTTAATGGTTAGATCTAGAAGAATCTCATCCCTTGCTCTTTCCACATGTTGTTTCCCCTTTGGGTTTACCTTGAGTTCTACTAGGGTTACATAAATTTGTGGGCTAAGAATTTAATCTGGGTGAGTTAGACTATGGGTAACTAATAACTTAGACTGATGAAGCAGCCAATCTTGGAACATGCCAGTCACCCTCCTATGGCCCTGGGATCACAACAGGCCAGATAGTGATTCCATTTTAGACCTAAAAAAGTAGTTATTCTGAGTTTTGATGCCAGAGGCTGCTGTGACAGATGAACGGGAAGAGGAAAGGAAATGCATCATAAATCCGCAACTTTAATCCTGTACTTTCCCAAGAATTCTATTACCTTTACCAAATTTTTTTATTGAAGAATTCATGGGACTAGTTCCTTATTAGGTGGGAAAAGAGACAATTATGGTTCCATTTGGAAACTTTAGGAGTTATGTTCTTTGGGCTCTTATATGAGCCACTTGGGTGGCATAGTGGAAAGAGTGCTGACCCTAGAGGGAGGACACCTGAATTTGAATCTTGACTTTGGTTCTTACTGGATGCTTGAGTTGGGGGGTAAATTTTATAATCTATCTCATTTTCCTCAATTCTTATAATTTCCTCATCTAAAATGGGGAAAATAATAATAGAATCTACCCCATAGGAGTGTTGTAAAATTCAAACAAGATAATACACATGCACAATGTTTTGCAAACTTTAAAGTGCTATGTAAATATAAGCTATTATGTTTTCACTGTTGAGGTCCTGAGAATTGGCTTCTTACTTTCACTATATGTCAAGGATATAAAGCAGGAAAATAAATTGAAATCAGCCATTCCAATGACCAATCATAGAATCAGAGACTTGGAGGTGAAAAGGAGCTTAAAGGTCCTCTTCCAACCTCTTCATTCTATAGGTGAGGAAACTGAAATCTAGAGGCAAGAAGGGATTTGTCCAAGGTCACACAGGCAGTAGGGAGCAGAGATGGGATTCAAATTCAGTCCTGTCAAATACAGTGTTATTCCCATTATTCCACATTTCCTCACCTCAGTGCCTAGAATTTTAATCGCTACTCTTCATGTACTTCCAGTTAGACACAGAAACTAATTTTACAAATGTATGTGTGTGTTCATCCTTCGTTGCTGAAGAAGACCATGCCATCAGAGAAGTGATGACATGACTTGCACTTGACTTTGTTTTGAGTAAGGGAGGGCTGTGCAGGTCGCCAGCCTCATTCCTCCTCCAGGGCCATCTGAATCCAGTGACCAGATATTCATCAGGATGACTGGAGATGACCCAAGATGAGGCAGTTGGGGTTAAGTGACTTACCCAAGGTCATACAGATAGTGAGCATCAAGTGTTTGAGGTGAGATTTCAACTCAGGTCCTCCTGAATTCTGCACTGGTGCTCTATCCACTGCACCACCTAGCTGCCCTAATTCTGCAAATAGCTTTCTGTTGATTTTCCATGGGTTGGTAAGACAAGCAGTAAAGATATGCAGGTCATTCATTTTAATCTGTGGGTCCTACTCCCCTCCTGGATGACTGCTATGTCATGGTGGAAGGACTTGTGTAGCTCAGTAAAGTATGATGTATGCCATGGAGGGTTAAGCAAGGTGGACAGGTCATAGAGCAGAGTTTTGAGAAAAGGTGATCCACTGGAGAAAGAAATAGCAAACCACACCAGTATCTTGCTCAAGAAAACACCATAGACAGAGCTGGCCAGAGCTGAGGACAACTGCAAGTAGCTTGAAGTGTCTGGGACAAACTGAAAGGAAGCCCAGTCTTGGATATGTCTGGTGACAAAAGGAAAGTACAATGCTGTAAAGGTCAATATTGTGTGGGTGCCTGGAATATAAAATTCTATGAATCAAGGTAAACTGAATGTGGTCAAACAGGAGATGGAAAGATTAAACATCACCACTTTGGGTGTTAGTGAACTTGAGTGGACAGGAATGGTGAATTTAATTCAGGTGATCATTGCATATATTATTGTAAGTAAGAATCCATTAGAAGAAATGGAGTAGCCCTTATAGTCAATAAAAGGGTGAGTAAAAGAGTTCTGGGCTATAAACTAAAAAATGGTGAAATGATATCTGTTTGCAGGCGAATGATTCAACATTACAGTGATACGAGTCCATGAGCCGATCAGTTCTATGAATGCCTAAAACAAAATAACACCAAAAAAATGTCACATACAGGATTGGAATACTAAAGTAGGAAGTCAAAAGATTGGAATAACAATTTAGTTTGGCCTTGGAGTACAAAATAAAACAGAAGAGACTAATAGAATTTTGCTAATATAATGTACTGATCATAGAAAATATTTTTTTCAATAGTCCAAAAGATGACCCTACAAATTGATGTCACTGGATGGCCAATATCAACACCAGATTAATCATGTACTTTATAGCCAAAGATGAAGAAGTTTTATATAGTTAGTTAAGATGTAGAGTTGACTGTGTCCCAGATCAAGAGATCTTATTGCAAAATTCCGACTTAAATTGAAGAAAGTAGAGAAAACCATCAGACTGTATAGATATGACCTAAATAACATCCCTTATAAATATAAAATGGAAGTGATGAATAGTTTTAAGGGGTTAGAGCTGGTAGATAGAGTATATGAAAAACTATGGACAGTGGTTTGTAATATTGTATAGGAGGCAGCAACAAAAAATATTCCAAGAAAAAGAAGAGTATGAAATGAAAATGACTGTCTGATGAGGTCTTACAAATGGTTGAGGAATGAAGAAAAGCAAAAGACAAAGGAGGAAGAGAAAGATATACTCAGCTGAATGCAAAATTCCAGAGAATGGCAAGAAGAGATAAGAAAGTTTTCTTAAATGAGCAATGCAAAGAAATAAAATAAAACAATAGAATGGGAAAAACAAAAGATCTTTTCAAGAAAGTTAGAGATATAGAGGGCATATTTCATGCAAAAATGGGCATGATAGAAGAGAAAAATGGTAGGAACTTAAAAGAAGCAGAAGAGATTAAGAAGAGGTGACAAGAATATGTAGAACTACACAAGAAAGATCTTAATATCACCAGTAACTGATACCCCACTATGATGTGATTACTAATCTAGAGCCAGATATCCTGGAGAATGAAGTCAAGTGAGTTTTGGGAAGCAAGCTAATGGAGGTGATGGAATTCCAGCTGAGCTATTTAAAATCCTATAAGATGATCCTTTCAAAGTATTGCCCTCATTATGCTAGCAAATTTGGAGAACTCAACAGTGACCACTCGATTGGAAAAAATCAGTTTTTGTCCCAGTCCTAAAGAAAGGGAATGTCAAAGAATGTTCAAGTTACTGAATAAATGCATTCATTTTACACACCAGCAGGGTTGTGCTTAAGATGGTGCAACTATGCTTTAGCAATTTGTGAACAAAGAATTACCAAAAGTGCAGTCTGGTTTTCAAAGAGGCAGGGGAAATAGAGACCAAATTGACAACATTCACTGGATTGTGGAGGAATCAAGGAAGTTCCAGAAAAAAGTCTATTTCTGCTTCATTGAGTACAGTCAAATCTTTAACTATGTGAATCACAACAAAATGTGGTGAGTACCATATCATCTTACTTGTCTCCTAAGAAACATGTATTTGGATCAAGAAGTAACAGTAAGAATTGAACATGAAAATGATAGGTTTAAAATTGGAAAAGGAATGTGACAAGGCTGAATACTGTTACCTTATTTATTTAACTTGTATGCAGAGTGCACCATGTACAATATCAGGCTGGCTGAATCAAAAGTCATAATTAAGGTTACTGGGAGAAATATCAACAACCTCAGATGTGCGGAGTGTGCCACTCTAATGGCAGAAAGTTCAGAAGAATTAAGAAACCTCTTGATGAGGTTCAACAAGGTGAGTATAAAATTTTGTCAACTAAGATCTTGGCAACAGGTCCCATCACTCCTGGCAAATAGAGGGAGGAAAAATGGAAACAGTCTCAGACGTTATATTCTTGGGCTCAAAGATCTCTGCAGATGACAATTTCAGCCATGACATTAAAACTTACTTCTTGGAAGGAAAGCTATGGCAAATCTGGATAGCATAGTCAAAAGCAGAAAAATCACCATGCTGACAAAGGTCTGTATGATCAAAGGTATGTTTTTTTCCAGTAGTAATGGGTGGCTGTGAGAGTTGGACTATAAAAAAAACTGAGAGCTGCAGAATTGATGATTGAATTGTAGTGCTAGAGAAGACTTTTGAAAGTCCTTTGAACAGCAAGGAGATCAAATCCATCAATACTTAAATTAATTCAGGCTATTCACTGGAAGGTCACATACCAAAGCTGAAGCTTATATACTTTGATCATCTAATGAGAAGACAGGACTTATTTCCCAACCCTGATGTTGGGAAAGATTGAAAGCAAAAGAAGATGACAGTAGAGGATGAGATGGATAGACAGTGTCATGGAAACAATAAGCATGAACTTAGACTTTGGGAGACTGTGGAAGATAGAAAGGCCTAATGTGCTATGGTCCATGGGGTCAGGAAGGGTCAGGCATGACTCAAGGACTGAACCACAAAGTGCACCTTACTGCTGCAGAGATGCATGATAGGGATCATCAACTGTTAAAACAAGGAGGGACTTTTGAGATCATTTAGTATCACCACCTTATTTAACAGATGGGGAAACAGAGGCTCATGAGGTTAAAATGATTAGTGCCAGATAAGGGTATACAAATAGTAAATGGAAAAGCCAGGAGATAGAACCTCAGGTTACTCATCTGTAAAGTGAGTGGATTGGAATTCACAGAGAGATGGTAGAAAAAGTACTTGTTGAAGAAATTGTTTCCTGATATTTTCTGGGCTTTCCTATGGACTCCAGAGACTGTATTGCCAAGAGGGTCTGGTTTTTCCCTAGTCTAACAGTTCTTGGGGACTGAGGAACCCAGATAAGGATCCACACCAAAATTTTTGGCTTCTTCTTGCCTTCTCAATGGATGTGGGAGAGACTAAACAGATGGAGAAAATTTGGAACTCAAAGAAAAAAGAACATCAAAAATACATAAATAAATAGTTTTATAGGTTTCTGATGATTAGATTTTCTAATCCCCTTATCTGCAGATTCATTGGGTGGCTTTTTTAAAGACTGCTATTAAAAATACTTATATAAACCAATACAAATTGAAAAAGCCTAATGAAATACATTTTTTAAAGTACCCTTTGTGCCCTCCTATAGAAAGATCACTATTAGTTCTGTTTGTTCCATAAACAAAAAAAAAAATCATTATTAACATTCAAACTAATGTTGGGCATTTGGACCTTTATATCCTGAGAGTAATAGCCATGACCAGTATCACAAAGATCCGAGAATCATAGGCTTAAGAACTGGACATGATCTTAGAGGCCATTTAGTACAACCCCTTTATTTTTCACATGAGAAAATTGACCGAGTTTATACATACAGTAAGTGGCAGAGTCAGGGTTGGAACACCGTGTCTTCCAGTACTAAATCCAGCATGCTCCCTCTTGTGCCCTGCTGCCTCTGTCCATTGCTTTGCAATTTTCTCCAGTAATGGGGGATTGAGGTCAGTTATGAAGGTTCTCATAGCTCTCAGATTGTAGCAGCTGGACAGATCCTTTCCTGAGTGGATTTTGCAACCTGGCTTTGGAGGAGTACAAGCCTAACTGTTAACCACATGGAACACCAGAGTAAATTACAAGCATCTCACACACACACACACACACACACACACACACACACACACCTGTCTGATTTACCTAGGTATACAAAAATCAGGACTACATAAAACAACATTGAAAATGACAATAGAAAACCTAGACTACTGTGATTCAATCATTCTCTGTTTCTTAAAAGCCTGCAGGGCCATTTATTTTCCTACTCTCCCTCAGTGTACTATAACTCTTACAAAAAATGGGCTGGTCTGACAGTGATAAACACCAGTGGAGCTCTGAAAGTCCCTCTCTAGCGTGGGACCTCAGTTGTACACTGACTGTAACTTTTACTATGGTCACAGTTAGAGAGGAAGAAACCAAGAGCTCCATGGAGACTCTAACCAAATCCTCTTGATCTCGCAGGGTCTCTACTGCAGAGGAAAGTCTTGCAAATTTAGGAAATAACTCCTTCAAGAAAAAACTTTTCCTGCCCTCTTTCCCTGTGATCTTCAGCTTCCTTCTCCTCTAGCACATACCCTTGTGCGCAATGGACCAGTCTCACCCTGGAGACATGTTCAGTCTCTCTCTTCCTGCTGCCCTGTTTTTCACTAATATGCTCATATCTCATCTGCCTTAGCATTTTGCTTTTCCAAGCTGCTTAATCCCTCATAATTGAATATATTTTATGCTAATGAGTGGTACTGTTAATCATGCCTCTGGGCAATGCCTGAAAGGACATTTTATTTCATTCTTTCCTGGGCCTTATGCCAATATAATCCCCCCCAATATAGTCCTCCATCTCTGAGGAGTGGGCTTTGTCTAAGAGGGTTAAATTCAAATGAAAGATAAAGAAAAACTTCCTGACCATCAGAGTTGAGAGATCTTCCAATGGGATGGATGGAGAAGATGGTTAGATAATACAATTTGCATTCATTCTGCACTTGACAGTATTTTCCTAAGAGGTAAATAGTTAAACATCATCATTTGTTGTTATTCAGTTGGTGACAACTCTTTGTGACCCCATAGATGTTGTCCATGGGGTTTTGTTTGGCAATGATATGGGAATGGTTTGCCATTTCCTTCTCCAGATTATTTTCCAGATGAAGAAATTGAGGCAAACAGGGTTAAGTGACTTGCCCAGGGTCACACATCTAGTAAGCAGTTGAGAGCAAATTTGAACTCAGGTCTTCTCAACTTCAAGCCCAGTGCCCTAGCATCACCTAGATGCCCCCAAAACATCATCATACCCATCATATAAATGATAAACCTAAGGTTGAATATGATTATATGATTTGTCCACAACTGTTAAATGATACAACCATGACTAGAAAGTAGGTCTTCTGATTTTCAGTCTAAAGTTCTGTACATTACATTATGCTTCCTGTTTTCTAGACATTTCCAAGAAGAGGAAAAATACCTTCCTCCCCTATACACTATGTCTGCCTAAATCAAGAGTTCTTAAATGTTTTTTATGTCATGGACCCCCTTTGACACTCTGGTGAAGCTTATGGACCCTTTCTTACAACAGTGTTTTGTTATCTATGTTTATAATGGAAGGAAATAATAAATTTAAATTAGAGAATAGTGAAAATAAATGTATGATTTTTTCTATATAAGTTCACAGACCCCTCAAAATCTTTCCACAAATTTTTGGGGTTCTGTGAACCTCAGTTTAATAATCTTGGTCTAATGAATTTTCATGGCTCTGATGGATAGACAAGACTATCTCGCAAGGGTCTTTCCTGCCTAGGGTGTTCATGCCTTATCCCAATGAGCAGGGCTGCAACTTCTTTGTCATATGCACTCTCAAGGGAGACTTTAAAGAAAGGGGAGACCCTAGAAAATTTACCTGCTTAGAATTCAAAAGAAACTCTGGCAAAGTTAGCAGGAATATCATGGAAGAATGAAGGGGAGAAAGGCTCAATTGCCTGCAAAACTTCCATTAACCCAGTTTCAACGAAGGCTTTATTGGGGGCTGCACCACCCTGCAAGGAGCATTGTTTCCCCAATTTTAAAGCTGGGATTTCATTAAATTAAAAATGCATAAAACCACAACCTTGTTTTCTTTCCATTTTAGTGTTCACAGAACTAGAAAGGATTGATATGCCAGTAAAAGCAGACGAGAGGGAGAAGAATTTATGACCCCAGAAGTGCTGAGGCAAAGCAATAGGAAGAAGCCTTTACGTCTTTCTATTAAAGTAACTCATATTAAAAAGTAATAGAAGTTGGGGCGGCAGAGGCCCTACTTATTTCATCAGTGATGGCAACAGGCAATGATTTGTCATAGCTGGAGAGCAGGAAACAATTGTCTCGCCCTTAAATGAGCCAACACTTAGGGGTGGCATGCAAATAAAACGAGATTCAGAAACAGAGGCGGATATGCTCAGAGTGTCAGCATCTCCTGGGAGGGTCCTGGCAGTTGGGATTGGGCATAGTCAAGATCCTTAGATTCAGTCAATGAACCAGAGTCTAGCCTAAAGCTGCTGCTGCTGTTTCTAAGATGTTCCCCCTGTGGACAATAGGTATAGAATCAGTGGGAAACAGCCTGCAGAGGCTGTTTAGCCTCTGACTTCACTTATAAGGTTAAAACCATCCATTGGAGACTCTCTTGCTTTCCTTCCTTTCCACTTAAGACCAGGTATCTAGGTATCTCCTCATTGTTTCCCTCCAGTCTTAGGGGAAGATACAAGAATGTACAAACTCTCTCCCTGTCTTGAAAGAAACCTTCAGTCGACTTCTCCCTCTAGTTATCACCTGATTTCTCCTCCTCTTTTCACTGCCAGACTGCTTTGAAAATGAAGGACAAACACAGAGAGGCTTCTATAATTCCTATATTCACTGTACCATTTCCTTATCAGTCAATCACTCCTGAATTCTTTATTTTCTGACTTCCATGCCAGACCCTATTCTCAAAACCACTTTCTTCTGAGATCAAGAGTGACCTATACAATCTTTAAAATCCTGAGACCTCTTAGACCTCTCCATAGACTTTGTCACTGTTGACCTTTTATTTTTTTTTCGGAATATCTTTTTTTTTCTCAGCTCTCCTCTTTTTCCCTCCACTAAGGAAAACTCCTTCCTGCCTCTTAAATGACATATAGTTACCCCTTTCCCTTTCCCTCTCTTTCCTCCCCCTACATTTCTCTCTCACCATTTACCTTAGTTTCTTTTAAGGTATGGTCCCATCCTATTCAGTTCAATCTGTGCTCTCCATCTCTGTATGTGCATGCATGTGTGTATGTGTGTGCATGCATGTACATGTGTATGTGTGGTCCCACCAACTACCCAGATACTGAAAAGTTTTAAGAGTTAGAAATATTGTCTTTCCATGTATGAATGTAAACAGTTCACTTCTGGTAAGTCCCTTAAGATTTCTCTTTGCTGTTTCCTTTTTCATGCTTCTTCTCATTCTTGTGTTTGAAAGTCAAATTTTCTTTTCAGCTCTGGTTTTTTCATTAAGAATGATTGAAAGTCCTCTGTTTCATTGAAAGACCATATTTTCCCTTGAAGTATTATACTCAGTTTAGCTGGATAGGTGATTCTTGGTTTGAGTCCTAGTTCCTTTGCCTTCTGGAATATCCTATTCCACGCCCTTCGATCCCTTAATGTAGAAGCTGCTAGATCTTGGGTTATCCTGATTGTATTTCCACAGTACTGGAATTGTTTCTTTCTAGCTGCTTGCAAGATTTTCTCCTTGACCTGGGAATTCTGGAATTTGGCCACAATGTTCCTAGGAGTTTCTCTTTTTGGATCTCTTTCAGGTGGTGATCGATGGATTCTTTCAATACTTATTTTGCCCTCTGGTTGTAGAATGTCAGGGCAGTTTTCCTTGATAATTTCATGGAAGATGATGTCTAGGCTCTTTTTTTGATCATGAGTTTCAGGTAGTCCCATAATTTTTAAATTGTCTCTCCTGGATCTATTTTCCAGGTCAGTTGTTTTTCCCATGAGATATTTCACATTCTCTTCCATTTTTTCATTCTTTTGGTTTTGTTTGGTGATTTCTTGGTTTCTCGTAAAGTCATTAGACTCCATCTGTTCCATTCTAATTTTGAGAGAACTATTAAATTCAGTGAGCTTTTGAGCCTCTTTTTCCATTTGGCTCATTCTGCTTTTGAAAGCATTCTTCTCCTCATTGGCTTTTTGAACCTCCTTTGCCAATTGAGGGAGCCTATTTTTCAAGGGTGTTCATTTCCTCAGCATTTTTTTGGGTCTCCTTTACCAAGGTATTGACCCGTTTTTCATACTTTTCTTGTATCTCTCTCATTTCTCTTCCCAGTTTTTCCTCCACCTGTATAACTTGCTTTTCAAAATCCTTTTTGAGCTCTTCCAGGGCCTGAGCCCACCCACCACCCCCCTGGGGTGTCTGGGGTACTGAGGCCCCGCCCTCCACATCTTTCCCTGATGGCAAGGATACGTCCTCGTCATCAGATCCGAAGGTCGGGATCATTTGCATTTGTTGGAAAAAACTCTCTATAGTCTTATTTTTCTTCCCTTTTCTAGGCATTTTTCCCAGCTAGTTACTTGACTTCTGAGATTCCTTTCCACCCCCGCCTGGATCCGCCCAGCTAGTGCTTGGCCTCTGAGATTTAAATGGGCTTTCCTCCTGCCGGCTGTCAATCAGTGAGCTTTAGTTCAGGTGCTGGGGTGGGGGCAGGGCCGCCTCCCAGACTCTGATCCCTCAGGGGCTTTATGCAGAGACTTTCAGGAATGGAGCGGGTGGGGGCGGGGTGGGGGGCCTGCCTCCCAATCTCAGTTCCCTTGGGGGCTTTGAGCAGAAGCCTTCAGTAATAGAGCGGGGTGGGGGCAGGGCCATCTCCCAGGCTCAGCTCCATCAGGTTTTATGTGGGAATCTTCCGTAATGAAGATCCTGCCTGCTGTTGGGGCATTCCTGAGTCCTGGGCTGCTGCTGCCTCAGCCGCTGCCCACACCTCTGCCTCCGCCGCTTCCTGCCCCGTCTCTGCCATCACTGCTTCCTCCCGAGGGGGCCCCGAGTCACAGAGACACCCTGCTTCCCCTCTCCTCCAGCCCGGTCTTCTCTCTCACTGACCTGTAGCTTCTGTGGGCGGAGGGACTTTCCCGGCTGCCGGAGCTTCCGTCTCTGAAGTCTGCTCGGATCAGCTTCTCTGGGGCCGCGGCCAGGGCAGTGCTGGGGGTGGGGTCCACTTTCCGGGGCGTGCCGGACCCTGGGGACGGGTCTCCAGGGCTCCCTGGAATGGAGATCTCTTCCACTCTGCTTGTGCACACCTTGTATTGACCCAGAAGTTATGGGGGACTCTTTTTACATTAATTCTATGGGCTTTTGGTTTCAGAGCTCGTAAACGTGTGTCCTTCTACTCCACCATCTTGGCTCCACCCCACCAGATTATCTTTTTTTAATTTCAAAGCAAATAAACAAACTAGCTCCCCAATTTTGACATCATCTCTTTTTATACCAGACTTAATGTTGGTCACAGTTAAGAACTTGATAAACATTTTTTAAAATTAATTTTATTTATTTTCACTGTTGTACAATCACTACCATATAACTTAGATTTTTTTATTTTATTTTATTTTATTTAATAAAAATTTATTTATTTAACTTTTTACATTCATTTTCACAAAATTTTGGGTTCCAAATTTTCTCCCTTTATCCCCTCCCCCACCCCAATACCCCAAGCATTCTAATTTTCCCTATCACCAATCTGACCTCTCTTCTATCATTCCCTCCCTTCTCTTGTCCCCATCTTCTCTTTTGTCCTGTAGGGCCAGATGACTTTCTATTCCCCATTAACTGTATTTCTTATTTCCTAATAGCAACAACAATACTCAACAGTTGTTCCTAAAATTTTAAGTTCCAAATTCTTCCCATCCCTTCCTCCCCACCCATTCCCTTTGGGAAGGCAGGAAATTCAATATAGGCCCTATCTGTGTAGTTTTGCAAATGACATTGATAATAGCTGTGTTGTGTAAGACTAACTGTATTTCCCTCCATCCTATCTTGCCCCCCATTGTTTCTATTCTGTCTTTTGATCCTGTCCCCACCACGAGTGTTGACTTCAAATTGCTCCCTCCTCCCATTGCCCTCCCTTCCATCATCCCACCCCCTTGCTTATCTCCTTCTCCCCTACTTTCCTGTATTGTAAGATAGGTTTTCATACCAAAATGAGTGTGCATTTTATTCCTTCCTTTAGTCAAATGTGATGAGGGTAAACTTCTTGTTTTTTTCTCAGCTGCCCTCTTTTTCCCTCCACTAAAAAGTCTCCTGCTTGCCTCTTGAATGAGATATAATTTACCCCATTCCATTTCACCCTCTCTCCTCCCACTACATTTCTCTCTCACCATTTACCATAATTTCTTTTAAGATATGGTCCCATCCTATTCAATTCACTCTGTGCTCTCCGTCTCTGTATGTGCATGCATGTGTGTATGTGTGTGCACACACGCGTGTACATGTGTTTACGTGTGTGTGTGTGTGTGTGTGTGGTCCCACCAACTACCCAGATACTGAAAAGTTTTAAGAGTTACAAATATTGTCTTTCCATGTAGGAATGTAAACATTTCACCTTTGGTAAGTCCCTTATGACTTCTCTTTGCTGTTTACTTTTTCATGCTTCTTCTCATTCTTGTGTTTGAAAGTCAAATTTTCTTTTCAGCTCTGGTCTTTTCATCAAGAATGCTTGAAAGTCCTCGGTTTCATTGAAAGACCATATTTTCCCTTGAAGTATTATACTCAGTTTTGCTGGGTAGGTGATTCTTGGTTTGAGTCCTAGTTCCTCTGACTTCTGGAATATCCTATTCCACTCCCTTCAATCCCTTAATGTAGAAGCTGCTGGATCTTGAGTTATCCTGATTTTATTTCCACAATACTGGAATTGTTTCTTTCTAGCTGCTTGCAAGATTTTCTCCTTGACCTGGGAATTCTGGAATTTGGCCACAATGTTCCTAGGAGTTTCTCTTTTTGGATCTCTTTCAGGTGGTGATCGATGGATTCTTTCAATACTTATTTTGCCCTCTGGTTCTAGAATCTCAGGGCAGTTTTCCTCAATAATTTCATGGAAGATGATATCTAGGCTCTTTTTTTGATCATGAGTTTCAGGTAGTCCCATAATTTTTAGATTGTGTCTCCTGGATCTATTTTCCAGGTCAGTTGTTTTTCCCATGAGATAGTTCACATTCTCTTCCATTTTTTCATTCTTTTGGTTTTGTTTGGTGATTTCTTGGTTTCTCATAAAGTCATTAGACTCCATCTCTTCCATTCTAATTTTGAGAGAACTATTCTCTTCAGTGAACTTTTCAACCTCTTTTTCCATTTGGCTAATTCTGCTTTTGAAAGCATTCTCTCCTCATTGGTTTTTTGAACCTCTTTTGCCAATTGAGTGAGCCTATTTTTCAAGGTATTATTTTCTTCAGCATTTTTTGGGTCTCCTTTACCAAGATATTGACCCGTTTTTCATGCTTTTCTTGCATCTCTCTCATTTCTCTTCCCAGTTTTTCCTCCACCTGTCTAACTTGATTTTCAAAATCCTTTTTGAGCTCTTCCAAAGCCTGAACCCACCGAACATCCCCCTGGGATGTCTGGGATACAGAGGCCCCGACCTTCACATTTTTCCCTGATGGTAAGAATATTTCCTCATCATCAGAATTGAAAGGCGGGAACATTTTCACCCCCTCAAAGTAACTCTGTATAGTTTTATTTTTCTTCACTTTTCTGGGCATTTTCCCAGCCAGTTACTTGACATCTGAGAGTCCTGTCCACCCCTGCCTAGATCTTCCCGGCTAGTGCTTGAGGTCTGAGATTCAAATGGGCTTTCTGTGGCAGGCGCGGCTGCTATTCAATGTGAGCTTAAGTTCTGGTGCTCAGGTGGGGGCAGGGCCGCCTCCCAGGCTCGGTTCCCTCAGGGGGTTTATGCAGAGACCTGAGCTTCTGCCTGCTTCTCGGGGAGTCCCCGGCCACTGATGCTGCCTCTGCTGCTGCCCCTGCCTCTGCCTCTGCTGCTTCCTCCCGAGGGGGCCCGAGCCATGGAGACACCCCGCTCCCCTCTCAGCCAACCCAGACGTCTCTCTCACTGACCTGTAGCGTCTGTGGGCGGAGGGACCTTTGTGGCCACCGGAGGTTCCGTCCCTGAAGCCTGCTCGGGCCTGCTCGGATCTGCTCCTCTCGGCCGTGTGGCCAGGGCAGCACATGGGTGGACTCCGCTTTCCGGGGTGCAACAGACCCTGGGGACGGCTCTCCAGGGCTCTCTGGAATGGAAATCTTTTCCACTGTGTTTCTGCGTGCCTTGCAGTGATCCAGAATTTGTGGGGAGTTCTTCCTGCAGGAAATATATTGGCTGTAGATTCGCAGCTAGCATACATGAGTCTTTCTACTCTGCCATCTTGGCTCCACCCCACTGTTGACCTTTTAATCCCTCCTTAAAACCTCCTCTCTTTGACCTTCCATGATAATACACAATGCTCCCTTTAGTTTACACCTCTGCCCATTTGATTCATAGAAGCATACATTCAGAGATGGAAAAACCTTTGAGATCACCTAATCCAACCTTCTCATAGAGGAATATACTGTGCCCAAGGTCATCTGGAAGTGGCAGAACAAGAACCAGAACCTAGATGCACTGATTCCAAATCCAGAATTCTTTCCATTTCATCACACTACTGTTCCCCTCTGTCTCCTTTTTTTTTGGTTCCTTTACTTCTTCTCACTTACAAAATTAGGATTCCTCTATATAATTATTACATTTTATAAGTGGCCAGTCTTAACTTCCTACAATCTGGTGCCCATTCCTAGTATGAGAAAAACAATGTTAAAACTTAGGACTCATTAACTTATAATCAACTTTATGGATCTTTCTCTCTGGCTGATAGGAAATATAATATGAGTTGTACCCCTCCACAATAGTAAGTGAGTCAAACCTATCATTTTAGCATTATTTCTTGGCTTCCCAATGCCTTCCACATTCCTGTGACTGCTCTATTCACCATTCCTCAAACACATTTGTGCCTTCTTTTGGCTTCCTCCCTCTCCGACCTCCATCTGAAATCCTCTCCCCATTGTTGGGCAGCAGAGTCAAGTGAAGGTTTTTTTCAAGATAGAGATCTGTTTGTATCTCCCTGTAAAACAGTAGGGAAGGATGAGAGGATGACAGAAAGCTAGAAAGAATGGAAAGCAAGGAATACATAGCAGATGGTGGTGATTCTAAGTAATCTTTCCCTTATCCAAATCCCAGTGCATTTGATCAGGATCTATTTTAAGCTTCACCTCCTTCAAGTAGAAGAGTTGGTGAAGTTGACTATTCTTGATTACTCCAGCCCACAGTAGAGGCATTTGAAATCATCAGTTTTCAGAACTGAAAGGGACCTTAGAAGACATGTGGTCAAATCCCATGCTAAAATAATAGTCAATTAACATTGATTAAGCACCTATTTTGTATGAGGTACAATGCTAAGCAATGGGAATACAAAAAAAGAGGCCAAAGACAGACCCTGACCTCTTACAATCTAATAAAGACAACACACACACACACATGCAGCTGAAAAGGGCAGGAGAGAGGAAAAGAAGGTACTTGATGCCTAGGGATGGTGGAGAAGTCAGTGAGAGAAGTTTTTCAACCAGGTGAGAAATACGGAGATTCCTGAGTTGAGCTCTCTCCTTAAAATGAAGGTTTGCAGATCATGGCCCCACCCTTCAATCAGAGAGTCAGAGTATAGCCATGAGGTAGAGTACTGGGAATGATGGGATTTTTTCTGTTCTTTGTGGTTGTTGAGTAGTTTCTGTTCTATCCAACTCTCCATGACCTCATTTGGGATTTTCTTGGCAAAGATACTGAAGTGGTTTGCCCTCTCTTCACATATATTTTACAAATCAGGAAACTGAAGCAAATAGGGTTAAGTGACTTACCCAAGGTCACACAGCTGGTTAAGTGTCTGAGTCCATATTTGCACTCTGGAAGATGAGCCTTCCCGACTGTAGACCCAGCACTCTATCTACTGCACCATCTAGCTGTCCTGATTATCACAGTAATGAGTTTCAAAAATAATGAGCTAACAAAATACCTGTTATTGTCTTAGCAACGAATAATCATCTAACATCCACTCAAACACCTCTGGTGGTGGGTGATGGGTGGAGATTCACTCCCTTCCACAGTATCCCATTGCACTTGTGGATATCTCTCACTGCTTAGAAGTTGCTTTTCTTCTTACATAAAGCTGAGCTATACCACGTCATGACTTCCACCTATTGCTCAGAATTCAGTCCTCTGATCAAACAGAATATATCCAATCTCTCTTCCATAGGATAGACCTTTAAGGTTCTCTCCTCCAGATAAAACAAACATCTCCAATTCTTTTGATCCTCCCATAGGATATTACTTCGTATCCTTCTTGTCACCCTTTTCTGAATAAACTCCAGCTTGTCACTGCTATTCCTTAAATGAGATGCTAATCACTGAACATAGTACTCTAGATATGTGTCTGACCAGGACAGAGTCTGGTACAAGTATTACCTCTGTTCTCATTGCTTCTCTTGAGGTAGCTTAAGGATAATATTACCTTTCTTTTTTTAACCCTCATGTCACATTAACCCTGTACTGAGCTTGTAATCTACTAAAACTCTCCGATTCCAATGACATTTATTTTCTTTTCTGTTCATTTGGAATATGTACTGCTATCAGTTAGCTTTCTTCTGGGTCAGTGTTATTTCCCCAGGCTGTAAATTGATTGAGGATAAAATAGATTTACCTTATGTTTTGAGTGAGTGAGATGGGAAGAAAGCAAAGATAGTGTCTGGTTATGACTTTTTTCCTTGTCTCTACAGAACTCCCAAACCCATTCCCCACCCCAAAAAGAAACCCCTACAATCAAGATTCATTGAAAATATTTGTTCTTGAAAATAAGAACCATAAAAGCAAGATAGTGACAATATATATGAAAAAGGCTGCCAAAGATTGGGAAGAGAGGTGTGCCACACCTGAAGAGAGAAAGGCAAAAAGGCATCCTAGCAATATTAGATGTCAAATTAAATCTCAGACAAAGGAGTGGTCATCGAAAGAATTTGGTAATGCTTAAAAAAAACCCACAAATTTGATCAGTGGAAAATATTAAGTACACAACATACCAAAGCAAATAAACACATTAATCTATTGTTTGATATACCTTCAAACATCAGCTACTGGGATAAAGACTCAATATTTGACAAAAACTGCTGGGAAAACTGGCTAGCTATCTGGCAGAATATAGGCTTATACCAACACTTCATGTTATATGCTAAGGTGAGCTCCAAATAGATACATGACCTAGATATAAAAGGTCACACCATAAACAGGTTAAGAAGAATAAGGAAGAAATTATTCATCAGATTTATAGAACGAGGAAGAATTCATAACTGAACAACTAAAAAGAAGATAAGAGAAATACAATAGATAATTTTCATTACACAAGTTTTGAAAGTTATCGTGCAAACACATCCAATGGAGCTTAGATGAGAAGGAAAACAGCAAAGAAGAGAAAAAGTCTTTGATGAAAATCTTTCTGATAAAGGTCTCATGTCCAAAATAGCAAAAAGAACTGATTCAAATCTATAAGAGAAGTCATCCCCCAATTAATAAATAGAGATGAACAGACAGTTCTCAAGAGAAGAAATCCAAGTTATCTATAGTCATATCAAGAAATTGCTCCAACTCATTCATTATTAATTAGAGAAATGGATATCAAAGCAACTTTGAGGTTCTATCTCACACCCATAAGATTAGCATAATCGCAAAGGAAAAAAGACAAATGTTGGAAGGGCTATTGGAAAACAGGTATATTAAGGAACTATTGGTATAGCTATGAATTTGTCCAGCAATTTTGGAAAAATTAGGAACTATGCCTCCAAAGTTACTAAACTATGCATACCTTTTGACATAGCAACATCACTCAGAACTAGGCTTATTCCCAAAGGGAATCAAAGAAAGAGGAAAATGTACTATTTGTACAAAAATACTTATAAATATTTTTATATTTGTATTTATATAATATATATATATATATAAATTTGTAAATAATTATTTATACCTCTTTTTGTGGAGGTATAGACCTGGGAGGCACCTATCATCTGGGGAATGGCTGAGCAAATTATGGCATATATATATATATATATATATATATATACAACTATTGTGTTGTAAGAAATAAACAAAAACTAAACAGAGATTGTTTTCAATTTCAGTGTTTTAAATTTAAACAATTCTTTGTTTCAGAGAAACTGGGACAAATAGAGTTAAATGACTAGTAGTGACTTAGCTAGTAAGTGTCTGAGATGAGATTTGAACTCACAAAGATGTCTTCCTCATTCTAGGCTTGACACTCCATCCTCTGTGCCACCTAGCTACGCTTGATAAATTTTAAATATATTTAAATATTTTTAAATTTAATAATAAAATATAATGTTTTTAATTCAATGATAAAATTCAACATATTTAAATAAGCAGTTAAATATTTCTCTATATATTTATATTTAAAAGTAACAAAGGAAGGCAAAGGGTGAGCATCATTTTGTAAGTATTCTTATGTTCAACCTGATTTATGTTGAGGGACAGAGCCAACTAGAACGTCCCCTGGTTGGAGAAAGAAGCGTTTATCTCTAAGTTTCTAAGTTTCCACAAAAGGCAAAAGTTTTCCACAGAAAGAAAGACAGACAGACAGAGACAAACAGAGACAGAGAGAAGGGTGGAAGAGGGAGGGAAGGAACACTGTAACCGAAATTCACTTTATTTTAATGTCAGATGTCAGGCCTTTCCTGAACACAGGTTTTGAGTTGAGGAGAGGGCATTGCACTCCTCTAACAGGTGGAAGAAGGAGGTGTAGACAATAAGGAATAAATATGTGGGACAGCAGATAATGTAGCAGGAGAAGGTCCCAGAAATGTTTAGTGGCCAGGAGAGAAATTTATTTTCTTTACCATTTTTCCTTAGGGACAGTTCAACCAAAGGAATAATTTAATTCCATAAGTATTCATTGTGTACCTCCAACAAGCCAAGCACTGTTTGGTGGACCAAGGATATAAAGAAAGACAAACAAAACAAAACAAAAAACAAAAAAAATAGTTTCTGTCCTCAAGGATCTTACATTGTTTTAGGCGTAATGCAACCTCTACACAGGTAAATACTAAATATATGCTTAGAAAAACACAAAATAATTTCAAGAGCAAGAGAGAGAGAGAGAGAGAGAGAGAGAGAGAGAGAGAGAGAGAGACAGAGACAGAGACAGAGACAGAGAGACAGAGACAGAGAGACAGAGAGAGAGAGAGAGAGAGAGAGAGAGAGAGAGAGAGAGAGAGAGAGAGGAGAGAGGGAGGGAGAGGGAGGGAGGGAGAGAGAGAGGGACAGAGGGAGAAAGAAGCAGAGGAAGAGGGAGGGAGAGGGAGAGGGAGAGAGAGAGAGAAAGGGAGAGAGAGAGACAGAGGGAGGGAAGGAGAGGGAGAAGGAGGGAGAAGGAGAGAGAACTCATGACTAGGGGGAAATGGGAAAGGAGAAGAGAGAGAAAACATAACTCTATCTATAGGAGTCTGTGTCCTGAAGCAATGGCATGCTTAGTCTCAGCTGGAGCCAAGATCCTGTACTACAGTCTTCTTTAGCAGTGAGAGTATTCCTCACCTTAGGGCAGATGATGATGATGATGATGATGATGATGATGATGATGATGACGATGATGATTTTGTTGTTTAGTCATTTTCAAGTGCGTTTGATGCTTTGTGAAAAGCCCATTGCAAGTGTTCTTGGCAGAGATACTAGAGTGATTTGCCATTTCCTTTTCCAGCTCATTTTATAGCTGAGAAATCTGAGGCAAACATAGTTAAGTGACTTGCCCAGGTCACAAAGCTAGTAAGCTTCTAAAGTTGGATTTGAACTCCCAGAGATGTCTTCCTGACTCTCTGTCTAAACATTGTGCCATTTAGCTGCCCTAATTATAACAACAATAAGTATTTATATGCACTCTAATGTTTGGAAAGCACTTAAAGTTATCCATCTCATTTGGTGGAGTAGTTGCTATCATTATCCCTATTTTACATGTAACCCTGGAATTCTAGCCTATTTGCACAATATTCTCCTCACTGCTGGAGAATAATTACTCAGTAACCCATGCTTATAAGACAGGGACAGTTGGTGAGAGCTTTGGAGAGGAAAGATCTTTGTTCTTCTGCCTTCCAGCTTCAAGACAGGCCAAGTATGATACTGGCTTTCTCTGGGGAGGAGTCTGAGATGGAAGAAAAAGACTGATAAGAAGCTGACAGGTAGAGAAGCCAATATCTTGAGCTCCTTCCTGGTTCCTTGTTCCCTTCTGTTTTGTCTCCTTAGAACTTTGGGGAATTTCCTCTTGGTTGAGATGGGGAAATACTAGAGGTACTTGTTTCTCTACATGTTGGCTGCTTCCTAGCATCTTTCTTTCCCTGGAGGGAATGCTCCCTGAAAAGAGCTGGGAACTGCATGTTGTCCTCTCTAGAAGATGAAAGACTAAAGAACTGGTATCTGTCACAGGCTAAGCTCTTGCTAATTTACACAGGTACAATGTATCAAGCAGCCATTCTCCGCCAGTAAGGAATGCCAGGTTACACATAGAGGAGAAAATGGAAACTGATAGAGGATATGTAATTTTCCTATTGTAATTAGTACATATGTGAAGTAGGATTCGAGCTCGTCTCCTAGACTCTATCCACTACACCAAACAGTTGACAACCTTTACCGTTCTCAGGGCTGGTGCGGTCTTCTTCCATCAGTACTGCTCCTGCTTGACCACAGAATAAGGGGTGGGGGGCTAGAGATGCCATTTACTATGTACATGATTTTTAAAAAGCCCTTTCACTTCTCTGTCTGTAACATGAATGCAAGGCAAGACTCCAAGATTTTTTCCAATTCTGATATCCTGTGAGTCTTTGACTTCGCACTTGGACCCCAGGATATCCCTAGTGACAGTTAGTGGAAAGGGTCTACTGATGCAGTGACAAGGACAAAGAATAAGTCTAATCCAGAGGGCCCTTCCCAAGTTCCTCTCTGTCTGAGGGAGGAGGAATGGAAGGGAGGCAGGAGGGGAGATGTCTGAGACCCTCCCCTGCAGGTTCTGGAACAGACTGTTGACAGGTCTGGCAGCAAGCCTGGTGGTGCTTTGTAGCCAGGGCCCCTCTGGTCAGAGACAGGGCCAGATGATATAGTGATTTTCATACACTGGATAAACATCCCATCCAACTAGCTGGAGGCCCCCAGACTCGTATTACTGTTGACATGAAGCAGATCTCTTTTCTCTAAACCACTGTTTACATTTTAGCCAAGTGTCCTACATAAATCTCAAGCTCAACCAGCAGCATACAGTATCAAGCCATAGCAAAACAGCACAACCAAAAATGACCTAATAAGGCATTTGCTCCAGAAACTGGGGGCATTCCCATGTGTGCAGCTGCCAAGGGGCACTGATAGGGCCTCTCTGCCCTCATTTAGGGTGTTGGGAAAAAATAGCACAGGGGGAACTGGGTCAAACAATAGGATTCTTTTAAAAGCACATCTGAACTAGGGTGATTCAAGTTGAATGAAAAATCTGGTTTGGGTCAGAGATGGGTTTAGGGGATGTTTGATGCTCTGGGTCAAGATTCTGATGTCCTGAGTCTAAAATCTGAACCTCCATCTGTCCAGGAGTTCAGAAAATAGAGGGTTTCAGCTTCCGTTCATTGGTTTACTAGGTGTCATTTCTGATGGAGGTAAGAGAGGGGAAGAAATCAGCCTCAAACAAATGAAATCTAAGACACTGGCCCAGCAAGGCGTTTTGGGAAGTTGACATTTGGGTTGAGTTCAAGGATCAGCTGAAGAAAGCTGTTCAGTATGGTTTGAGGTTCCTGGTTCAGTTCAAGTCCAGGGTCAAATTCTCAAGGGATCAAAGGTCCTGGGAAAAGGAGGACACTTTGCTCAACCTTGGCACTAATAGCACAGGCTCCTTCAGTTTGATAAGGTTGAGGAGGTAAATTTTTTTTCTCAGTATTAGTTTAATTAAAAGATATATCATTAAACACCAAAGACTAAACCAAATTGTTTTCTTACAGACTTATAAGAAATTACAAAGAGATTTCCAAAAACTAGCTTACCAAATGTCATAATCAGAATTCCATACAGAGAAATTAATGAAAAAAATCATAACTCATATTTATTTAGTGCTTTAAAGTCTGCAAAAGATTCTTTTGGTCGGTGCTGCTATTATTCCCATTTTATAGATAAAATAACACTAAGACTCAAAGAAATTGATTGCCTTGCCCAAGATCACATGGGTCATATCAGAGGTAGAATTCAAACCTTGATATTACTGATTCCCAAACCCAGAATTCTACCCATCATGTTATATAGATAAGGTGAAAGAAGTCCCAGGCTCTCAGTGATGAAGATGATGATGATAGCTAGCATTTCCATAACATTTTATGTTTCACAATGTGCTTTACGTATGGTATCTCATTTGATCCTCATAACAACCCTAATAAATAGGTGCTGTTATTTTTCCCATTTTATAGATGAGGAGGCTGAGGGTAAGAGATGTTAAATGAATTGTAGAGGCTCACAGAACTAGTAAGTATCTGGGGCTGGATTCCACTCCAAGTCTAGCACTCATCCACTAAGCAAACTAACCTCATATCTGTATCTTATGATACTACAAATTTGCTATGTGGCTGGTCAATTCTGGGTCTATTCTTTTAGATTTATAGAAGGTTTAAATTGTCAAGGTCCTTAAAGTTCATCTAGTGGATCTCCTAAATGTCCAAATGAAGGAACTGAGGCCCAGAAAGTCTTGCATTGCAATCTCTCTGGATCACAAGCTTTGTGAACAGAGAAGTCATGCCTTATGTTTTATATCACCAGGCATTGTCTGTTGTAGGAAAAATATGGAACGCTTCACGAATCTGCATGTCTTCCTTTGCTCAGGGGCCATGCTAATCTTCTCTGTATCGTTCCAATTTTAGTATATGTGCTGCTGAAGCAAGCAGGAGGATGTAAAATTTTTAAAATCAAATTTAAAAATTCAATTTAAAAATCCCTGTTGCCTTGGAGTCTCAGTCCCTGGGTATAAAACTGTCTCCCTTTCTTTTTCTCTGGCTCCACACTCCGCCTTTTGTTTGCAGTAGATAACCTAATCCAGAATGTTTGGGGCTTTGGTTGTTTGGATGCTGTTGTTACAGTATTAAACTAATAATACAAAATAAAGGGAGCAGAGGAGATCCCTTGTGGGGAATGGTAAGGGGAGAGGACATTCTTAAGTTAGATGCATTGGACCTGATTTGAAAAAAAAAAACAAAAACAGCCACAGTCCAGCAAGCTGGCTTTCCCATTGGGTCTCTTGTTAGTTAGATCTGGACTTCATGTAAGGCATGACTAAATGACTACTGCCATCTAGTGGCTTTGGAGGCCTCCATGATTCCAATACCACATGGAGAAGTAGTGGGAGATCCCTCTTTCTTTAACTAAGGAACAGTGGCAGTGATTAGAAATCAGTTAAATGCTATGCATCCTGCAGCAGGTATGAGAGAAATGGATTCAATGCATCTAACCTTTGGGGGCTGCCTCAGACCAAAATTCTACTTTTCTCACCTCCAGCTGAACTCATCATTTTCCCTCCATCCCAACCCTGTACTTGCTCCAAACTTTCTCATTTCTCTGTATGGCATCACCCTATCTTCCTGGCTTAGTAAAGCTCGGAACCTTAGGGTCCAATCTTTGATCTCTCTCCTTTTCTTCCCTTTCCCACCATCCAGTCAGACTCCAAATCCTACTAACACTTCTTCCATGACATCTCTTGAATTCATCTCTTTTATCCATCCACTCACTCACCAACCACTCTAATTCAAGTCCTCATCACCTCTTGCTCAGACTATTGTTACAGTCTCCCAAACAGCCTTTCTTATTCCAGTCTGATCTGTCCATTTCTCTGCCAAAGTAATCTTCCTAATACCCAATCCTGATCATTGCCCACCACCTTGCACACAAACCTTCACTGGATTCCTCTAGTGCCTGTAAAATAAAACATGAACTCCTTCAGTTTTATGTGCAAGTTCAGTTAAATTAAATGAGCACTTATTAAAAGACTTCCATGAATGGAACCTTTGATTATACCCATGTTTTTAGGAATGGGAATAGGATGAGAAGTCAACAGGAGACGGAAGGGGCAATCAGGGAAGCAAAAAGAGACACATGAGCATGTACTTCCCAGAAGCCAAGGGAAAAGAGAATTCCAAGAAGAAAAAGGTCTTTAATGATACCTGATACTATAGAGAGAGCAAGGAGATTAAAGCCTGGAAAAGGAACTATTGGATTTGTTGATAAGGTCATTATAGAACTTGGAAAGTACTTGAAAAGGGCAGTTTCAGTAAATTGCTGGGAATGAAAGTCATGTTGCAATGGCTTAAGACTCAATAGTGAGGAAGTGGTTGTAGTAGTAGTAAGCATAGACTACAATTTCTGGAAATTTGGCCCTGAAAAGAAGTAGGGAAAATTACACGACAGTTTGAGAAAGTAGCACTAATTGCATCAGGACATCTAAGCAATTTGATCTGAATCATAGGAACTTCTTCCAATGGCACAGATTGTATAGAAAGTCTGTGACTTGCTGGTTCATGTAATTAGTAAGGGTCAAGACAGAATTTGTACCCTGGTCTTCTGACTCCAAGACCCACTCTACCATGAAACATCTCCAGTTAGAACAAAGGAAGGGTATTTTAGAAGCACATTTTCAATCTGTGGAAAAGAATCAGTAAAAATAGAAAGATTAAAACTGTGTGAGATTAAGGAATGAGAGGAAAAGGGATTAAAGGTAGAGGTGGAAAGGTTAGCTTTGGCAAAGAGGAAGAAGACTTCCTGCTCAGAGAATGGAGAGAAGGGTAGAAGGATGGACGAGGACATTAAGGAGTTTGGAGGAGAAGAGCCAATTCGCATTGTATAGCTTCAGTCTTCCATAAATAGGGAAGATGGTCATATGCTGAAAAGGAATGGAGGAGACTGGGGGCTTAAGGAAAGAATATAAGCCTTGAAACAGCTGTTATGAGGAGTTTGAAAGTCAATAGGAGATGAATTAATAGATGTACATGGGACAGGAATGGCTCAGTTGAGGTTGGATAGAATAAATTGGTAGTGGACCTAGTCAGCAATTTTCATGATTTGTTTGGGCAAAGTTCCACAGCTTGGAGGAACAAAGAAGACAGATGGCGGGAGTTACCTAGAATTGGAGATTAGCAGAATGGTAATGGTGAAAGGTCAAGGGGGCAGGAGATTTGATGGTGGAGAAAAGAGCAATGCTAAAATAGCTGATTATAGGATTAAGACTGTTTAGGGAGGAAAATGAGGCCAAAATATAATTGGTGGATTGGAAGAATATGGAGGAATCAAGGACCTTTACAATTTGGCTCCAGACTATCTTCCTGGTCTTTTTTCAAACTTTACATTCCAACAAAATTAAACTACAACCTGTTCTCTGATCTCACCCTGCCCTCTCACACCTTTGGATATTTGCTCACATTTTCTCTCACGTCTCCTGAAATTTTCTTTTCTTCAAGCCGCAGTTCAAGTACCATCTCCTCTGTAAAACCTTTCTTAATCTCACCCACTAAAAATGATTCCCTCGTCTTTGGGTGTCTCATACTATTTCATTTGACCTCTTCTAGGTGCATTTCATATTCTAAACTGTAGCCCTGAGCCTCACAAGTCCCTTCACGATTCTGAGAAGCCTCACTTTCCCCCAGATTCACTGTGTTGTGTTAGGGCATCAACAATGCAAAACAAGGTCCACTAATAGTGTCTTTATACCACACCACACAAAACACACATAAATTCAAAAGCACAGAAATATTCAGACAGATTCAGGTTTAAAAAAAAAGGCAAGTGAATCAGATATTCAGAATTCTCTACCTCATGCACAAATGGCTGCCATCTCCCATACTTCCAGGGGAGTAATGACTGGGAATGGGAATAAAATTCCCATTTTATCCTTCTGCTTGCTACAGCAAAAACCCATGTTGCATTCAGACTCATGATCATAGGGAGAAGTGGGTATCTGACACTACCTGCCTCGGTTTGTTTCTCTATAGTATCATGAGAAGCAGTGGGGTATAGTAATTAGAAAGTTGACCTTACAGTCAAATCCTCTCTCTGGAACATTCTGATGGGACCCTGGGCAAGTCTCCTAACGTCTCAGTGCTCTAGACAAGTCTCTGAAACTACAAATGACTGTGTTCTAAAGTTTGCACCTATCTGAGCCAATCCTGCAATCAGATGAAATGAACCCTTGTAAGTCTCACCATCCAGAGAGCTCTGCCCACATCATAATTGAGGGTCAAGTGAAGCGGAGCTGAAGCCTAGCCATAAAAGATAGAGACAATCTCTTCAAATTGTTTGCACTCACATCTTTTCTTACTAGACTATGAGCTCTTTGCTGGCACACAGATGCTGATTTAGTTATCTTACTGCTGTTGATATCAAAACCTGATTCTAAAATTCAATGCAATTTGATAAATATTTACTAACTGACCACAATGCACAAAGCACTGTGTAGATACATCAGCTGTAGAAACAAAGATAGAAACTGAGACTGTGGATGATTAAGTGACTTGCCTCCAAGGTCACACAACTAGGAAATGGAGGAAACGTATGAGTCTATGTCATCCTGATTCTATTATTAAATGCAACAAATCAAAAGATAGCTCACCTGGAGTTTCTAGTTATCATAAGGATCAAGTCACAACTACTGCCTGTCCAAACAAGTCACTAATTATGTAGAAATTGGTTATTGAAGGAGATGAAAAACCCAAGTAGTAATTGATTGACCAAGTAGTAGCTGAGTCAATGGCCTTGTGAAGACCCAGTCAAAATCAATCTTAAGATTTGGGTGTGATCTGAAATGATTTTCTCTTTTGTTTGTTGTGTTTTCACGTTCTCGTAGAATTCTTCCCCTTCCTCCCCTCCACCCCCAGCTTTCATGTAACTGTCCCACTCTTGAAATAGACCAACATTTAATTTACAGACTTCCTTGGGAGGCAGTGAGCTACCCATCACTGGTGGTCTTCATGAGGTTAGATGACTGTTTGTCAGGGATGTTACATATGGTATTCCTGCCCAGGTATAGATTTGTCTAGATGTCTTCAGAGGTACCTTTCGCTCTAGATACCCTGTGATTTTGTGATTCTGTAGTTCTTTGGGCTTTGGATTTCTCATGCATCAAATTAGGGCATTGGATTTGTTTATGTCTAAGTTCCCTTCCATCTCTGAAATTCTGTGATTCAATAATTAGATTATGAATTACTCCAATAGAATATAATGTCCTTCAGATCCAGAATTTCATCATTTTCATCTTCAAAACCCAGTGTAAATGGAAGGTGCTTAAAAATGTTTATTGATCTGAATTGTAGCTTGTTATTTTGTTCTGAGTTTTACCTGCATTTGGGGTTAAGTTCGCCCAAGTGTGAAGTAGAAAATCACTAGCCCAGTAAACTTTTGCCTTTCCCTGAGAATGTTTCTCTAGGAATACTTTCCATGATCCAGAAGGGCACAGCCTGAGGAGCCACCCTATGAAGTATGGGACATCCCTCAAATTGGGAAGGACCTTGTCCTAAGAGTCATGAATTCTAGTCTTGGTTCTGCCATGTAACCCAAGTCAGGTTCTCTGTGCCTCAGTTTCCACATGAATGAAAAAAGTTATTATTGCATATGAAACAGTGGGCGACTGGGGTTATAAGTACAAAATCAAGATAGACCCTGCTTTAAGGAGTTTCTTTTCTTTTCTTTCTTTTTTTAGCTTTTTAAAAAAATTTATTTTTTTTAATTTGCAACATTCATTTTCACAAGATTTTGAGTTTTAAATAATTTCCCCCTCCTTCCTATTCTCCCTCCCCAAGACAGTGTGTAATGTGATATAGGTTATAAATGTACAATCACATTAAACACATTTCTACATTAGTCATGTTATAAAGAAGAATTAGAACCAAAGGGGAAAAAACTGTGAGAATGGCAAAAAAGAGAGAGAGCGACAATAGTATGCTTCCATCTGCATTCAGGCTCCATAATTCTTTCTTTGGGTATGGATAGCATTTTCCATCATGAGTCTTTTGGAATTGTCTTAGTTCATTGCTTTGTTGAGAAGAGCTAAGTCTATCAAAGTTGGCCATCGCATAATGTTGCTGTTACTATGCACAATGTTCTCCTGGTTCTGCTACCTCAGAATCAGTTCATGTGAGGCTTTACAGGTTTTTCTGAAGTCTGCTTGCTCATCATTTTTCAAAGGACAATACTATTCCATTATATTCACATACCACAACTTGTTCAACCATTTCCTCAATTTCTAATTCTTGGCTACCACAAAAAGAGCTGCTATCTATATTTTTGTATATATGAATCTTTTTTTTCCCATTTTTATGATCTCTTTGGGAATATAGACCTAGATGTGATATTGCTGGGTCAAAGGGCATGCACCGTTTTATAGCCCTTTGGGCAGAGTTCCAAATTAGGAGGTTCATCTTCTAATGGGGGAGTCATCTCATATCAGAGGTTGAAACTGAAAACCAGATGAAAGGCTCCATTGTCCTTAGGGTGTAGCACAAAATAAATGGTAATGGATCTTTGTGAATGCCATTTCCTGTGACAAAATACATCTATCTCTGATGGTTAACTTTTGACAGGGCCTAGGGCTTTGTTGGTAAAAATTTTCTTTCCTAAATCTGCAGTAGCTATGGCTACTGAGAAAGTGGTTAGAACACCTACAGAGAAAGTTGAGAAGTCTGTGCACATGGATGATGACTGTGTGAGTGGGACTGGTAGTGAGGGCTGGTCATATGAGGGGTGGGGAAGAGAAGGCATTGCTATCCTAAGGTTCTTGTGCTTGCCAGCCAAGAAGAGGAATTTGTTAGTAATGCCAGGAAAGATGGTTCCCTCCTCCACTAGGATTTCTCACCTTTCAGATGGCTGTTTCAGATGACTGAAACCAGGATATACAGTGTGGAAAGCATGGAAATTCCTGTAACTCTTGGATTCTGAGTCCCAGGATGTTTCCATCAGGGTTCAAGGGGAGGTAGTAATTGAGATAGTGCTAGTAATTTGACATATCTATAATCCCTACCTGTCATTTAGAATTGTTGTAAGGCTCAAAGGAAACAATTGATGTGAAAATTCTTTGACCATTTTCAAAATGTTATCTACAAATACAAAATACTGCTAAATTCTTTAGATAGGTTAATAACTTTTTAATTTGTAAACCTCTTTCAGAAATAGGTAAAGGTCTGAAAGTTTTCACCCTTCTCCTAACCCCACAACCCCCAGCCCCTCACTGAGTTAAAAAGAAGCTAGAGTAAGGAAAGGAAAGCTGAGGGTAATTCAATTTTTAACAATAATGGAAATTCTGAATCTGGGTCTGCCTTTCTTCAGGACCTCCTGGTGACTTTTCTGCTAGCTATATCAGATCTTCATTGACTGGGTTTGGGAGATAGACTATAATCGACTTAGAATAATATTTCAACTCATTAAAATTAGAGAGAATGAGAACAGGACCTCACACCTCTCAGTTGGAAGGTGTCCTATGTTTTCTCTGCCGTACCTTCCATGGTAAACATTTCTAGGACAGAACACAGAACCTGAAACCTGCAAGATGTGATTCATAATTGTCAATAACATTTGTGTCGGTTTGATGCTCTAACTCTATTACATTAATTGCTTTCCTCTCTACACTTTATTTTAAGGTGAACATTAATTGATTCCCAACTGTAATCACAATTATGATGTGTTATCCTGATTAATGAAAGAGGTGATTAATAGGTAGGAAGGAGCAACTGCCTTTCTTTTCCAGGGAAAAGATGAAATACATTTTTTATTTCTCAGCTGCAGGGCTCCTTTTACCAGAGAATATGCTGCTAATGCATAGTCATCCATCACCCATTTCCATTTTTCCCCTGAAGTGACTTGTCACAACTCCCAGATGCTGTGGCTTGGCCCATTTCCCATGAATCTCTGTGTCATCCTGGTCTTGCCCACTTACATTAGGCCTCCTTGGTTTTCATTACAAATGAGAGGGACCTAGTGCTTCTGAGGATGGTGCTATCCAGTGCTGACACTAAACAAGATGGTGACCACCAAGTCTAGTGGTACTTTAGAAACACTTGCAGTTGTCAAGATTCATAATTTAACAAATGTGTTAAATACCTACTATGTGGAAGACATACATAAGGACATAAGAAGAAAAAACGAAATAGACCTAGCCTCCAAGGAATTTACATTCTTTTAGAGGAAAGATGAAAATGGTGGGACAAGCCCTAGGCAAACTTGTAAGGCAGGCAAATGCCTATTTGGATTCACTTAGAGTAGCAGTCCCTTCATGTACCCCATTCTCCCTGGCTTTGTGATACAAGAGGGCAGTCACATACTTTTGGATCCCTAGGACTTCCCTCTAAAGGATTTTACCTGGGTTTGTTTTCCTGAACAGCAAGTCAAAACTCACTTTTCTCTTCCTTATCCACAATATCCAAACTCCGATATCCTAAATCCCAGTTCCACTGAACCTGATTCATCTTTTAAGTTAATGAAATTCACAATGGGATAATGTGTTATTCCTCCCAGATAAAGCGTATATCCTAACAGGAGTTGTTAGTTCAAACAAACTAATGGGAAAGGTTTTTTAGGGAAAAAAAAATGTTTGTTGCTGCCATTGCTGACTGTTGCTCAGTCCTGGATACCTGAGCTCTGACCAAAATTCACAACTATCAATAGTATCCTAACATCAAGACCCAAAGCCTTCATGTGCAGAACAAGTGAAAACAGACACCTCTATGAAACAAACATGTTACTTCTCCAGATATTGCACCCAGGCCAGATCTGCACTCATTTTTATTTATTTAGTAGGTAGTTTTTGTTGGTCTTCATTTTCAAAGAGGACCAATGACATCATGGGGTCTTGGCTTGTGCATAAGTTGGATTCAAATGAGGCAGAATTGCACAAAATCATGAGTATCTCTCTTGCAGAGTCATCAAAGCCCAGTAGCAAGTTAAAAGTCAAAAGAACTGGCAATGGTCTGGGATGCAGTGGATGACCTTTGGCATCTGACCATGTTCTAAGTGCTCCACAGCGCCTGCTTAATGCCAGTTAGAAGGAATTGTTCTCATCTGCCCATTCCTCCAGGATAATGCTTGGGGTAGACATCCTTTCAATTCACCAATGGGTTTGAGTCCTGTCAGTTATCTTCAGCTTGATTCTCAAGAGTGGGGAACCTATGGCCTAGAGGCCACATGTTGTATTATAGGTCCTTGGGTGTGTGTATGTGTGTGTGTGTGTGTGTTTTAACTGAGTCCAAGTTTTACAGAACAAATCTTTTTATTAAGGAGATTTGTTCTGTGAAGTTTGGATTCAAAGGGCTGAACTTGAGGACTTGAGGCCACATGTTGCCTCAAGGCCACAGGTTTCCATCCCTGGTTTAACCCATCTGCCAAGATGGTTATCCTGTGGTGCAGCTGCTGCACATTCTATAGTTCCTTGGAGTCACAGGTACCAGTTGGGTATGAGTTGGACAGAGGTGGTAGTCATCCCTGAAGATCCCACATTTCCCTCGGTAGGTGGTATCTTTGGAGGATCTGCAACTTTTGGTTCTTTGGCTAGCTATGGGATTTATTTCCTCTTAATCAATCCATTTTATAAAACTGTTCAGGATCCCCAGGGCAGAAGACACTATAAGCGAAATCCTAATGGATAGAGTACAGATGTGTGTGTACAAAGGTATGCAAATGTTTAGTCCACCTCAACATCTGTGTTGATACATCTGAAGTTTAATATCTACTGGGCTTATAGTCAAAGCCTCACCTAACCAGGTCAGGAGTCTGCCCTCAGAAAGGGGGTGCTCTGGGTCTTTGTGAAAGGCAGAGTGTCCAATTCATCTCAATAAGCCCTTATAAGAGTACGTATTATATGTCTGGGCCTAAAATAAGAGATACATAAAAAGTATACTAATTGATGCTAAATACAAAAGTGCTCTAAATCTAGAAGACTTGTGTTAGAAAGGATAAAGGAAAAAATCTACTCAGACTTGTGAAAATCCTAAAGGTACTCAATCTTCTTTTGTAGGCTTATTAATCAAATCCCTGCCCAACCTCTACTCTATGGCTGTTTGTGGACTCTCCTGACTTAGAATGAATGACAATAGTAACAGTTGCTCTTCAAAAAAAACAGCCCTGAGCCTCCTGCCCTCCCAGTATGATTTATCTATTTATTTTTCTTTTCCATTAAAGGGGCCATCCCCCTCACTGCTGTTAAAGAGGCCTATTCATGAATGGGCATTATCTCACATTAGGTGAGTACCTGAAAAGGCCTTAGCCTAAAAGGTCAAGGTCTCCCATTGCATCCTGGACCATCTCCACTCATCCTGATGAATATCTGGTCACTGGATTCAGATGGCTCAGGAAGAGAAAGTGAGGCTGGTGACCTTGAAAAGCTCTCTCACTCAAAACAAAATCAAGTGCAAGTCATGCCATCATTTCTCTGATGGCATGGCTCTCTGAAATTGAAGGATAAACACAGCAATCAAGTGCATGCTACTCAAGCTCAAAAGTATAGAATCAATCCAAGAATTTATTAAGTGATTATACAAGACACATGTCTACAAAGAACTAGGGATACGAAGTCAAAACAAAAACTCCCTGCCCTCAAAGAAGGCAGTTGGGTGGTACAATGGATAGAGCGCTGGGCTTAGAATTAGGAAGACGTTTCTGAATTCAAATCTGGCTTCAGACATTTGCTAGATGTGTAAACTTGTATAAGTCACTTAACTCTGTTTGCCTCAATTTCCTCATCTGTAAAATGAGCAGGAGAAGGAAATGGCAAAACTCTCCAGCATCTTTGCCAAGGAAACCCCAAAGGGTGTCACAAAGATGTTGCCTGAAACAAAATAGCCCTTAAGTAGCTTACATTTTGTTGGAGGAACTTATATTCTCATAACAAAAACTATCATTTATAAACTATTACCAGGTCTTTTCTCACAATCTCATTACTACTTCCAGTTGCTCTTCTCTTCAAACCATCCTCCACATGAGTGCCAAAGGGATCTTGTTAAAATACATTTATGAACAGGTCACTATTCTGCTCAAAAGTCTTTAGGTACTCCCTTTTACCTCTAGGAAAATTGCAAATTCTTCAACTTGGCATTTAAAACTTTTGCAATTTAGGTCCAGCCTACCATTCCAAATGTATTTTACATTATTTCTCCTTTGTGCACTTTCATTCTAGCCAAACTGGTTCATTATTATTCTCAGAATATCTGGATACTCCATGCTTTTGAACAGGCTTGTCCTGTATCCCTGTAATGCAGTCCCTCCTTTCCTCCACTTCTTGAACCCCTCACTTCATTCAAGGCTTCTTACTTTCCTCATCTCTCTAGTTATTAATATTCTTTCTTTAAATTTATTACATTTATGTATGTGTTTAAATGTCATATATCTCTCTAAAAGAGAATTTGAGATCCTTATGGGCAGGAATCATTTTTAAAAGTTCATATTCCCAGCTGGAATATGGACTCAGGTTTACTGAGTGACTCCTGGTCCACTGCCCTTTCCACTAAGCTATATTGTCACTAGAAAGCATGTCAATGGTTGGGGTATGGTGATGCATCCCTGTAATCTCTACTCCTTAGGAGGCTGAGGCTAGAGGATTGCTTGGGCTTGGGAGTTCTGAGCCTCAGGAGGCTAAACCGATTGGGCACCAATATGGTGAGCCTCTATGAACTGAAGGACCACTGGACTGCCTAAGTGAACCAGGAAAGATTATAAATTTAATAAGACACAGAGACTTCCATCCTGGAAGATAAACAGAGATAATGGAGAGAGAGAAAAAGGGGAAAGAGGTACAGAGAAAAGAGAAAAGACAGAGATGCTCCAACTGGAAATTCTAAATTCTAAAACACATTTAACAAAAGAGAAGTGAGACTTGAGTAAAAAGATCATAGCATATACAATGTATATATAATAACACAAAATGTATGCATTATTTCCCCCAGCATCTGTGGCAATTAGGAAGGGCCTCATGTCTCTAGATGGTGTTTGAGCCAGTTTAGAGACATATATATCTGGTCATTCACAAGGGAGATGGTAACTCTCTGAGACTCTTGAGTCCTAGCATTCTGCAACATGAAGCAGTTAGTGTTATGGAAAGAGTCTTGACTTTGGAGTCACAGAATCCAAGTTTGGATCCCCATTTTGCTCCTTACTGCCACTGTGACCTTGGACAAGTCTCTTTACCTCTTGGCTTTATTTACCTCATTTATGGTTGTTGTCCCTCATTCTCCAAGAGGACTAAAATGACACAAGTTACAGTGTGCTTGACTGTGGCTGATCAGACCAATATGATCTCAGAATGTTCTACCACAGGTTGGGCACAAATAATCCATGTGAAAATTTGGGGTGGATTCTCTAAATCTGTACATCTTGTGTTTATTTTGAGCTATTTCAATTCTGCTTTGCTCATAAAACACAGCACTTCTTCTGATGTGGGCACGCCATGCTGAGCTGTCCTGTGTCATTGTCTCCCGTGTCACACAATCATTTCCAAAGCTCTTAAGAGAGACTTTGAGAGTATCCTTATATCACTTTTTCTGACGGCCATGTGAGCATTTGCCATGTGTGTGTTTCCATAAAATAGTCTTTTAGATGTGCATCCATTTGCCATTTGAACCACATTGTTACTTCTCCATCAAGGGAATGCTATCCAAACTCAAAACCATAGAAACAATTCAACAATTTATTAAATGCCTATACAAGACACTTGTGTACAAAGTACAACAAACACTTATTAAGTACTTACTGCATGCAAAGCTCTGCAAATTTAACTCACAACCCCTTTCAAATACTTTTTCACTTCATGTAGTCTATATTTCCCAAATTTGGCCTTCCATCTCTAGCCTCCATGACTTTACATAGGCTGTCTCTAATGCTCAGCATATTCTATCTCCTTGCCTCCACCTCTTCAAATCTATTGTTTCCTGTGGAGAAGCTATAATCTTAGAAAAACTCCAATGGTGGATGATCCAAGAAACAACAGAGGAGGTGCATACCTGCAGGCTGCAAGACGTTATCAATAAAGAAAGTCCAGTAAGGACCCTAGGCAACTCACTTAACCTTTGTTTGCCTCATCTTCCTCAACTGTAAAATGGGGATAATAATAGTACCTAATCAAAGGGTTGTTGTGAGAATAAAATGAGATAATGCTTGTAAAAAGTGGCACATCTGTACTGTATAAATATTTATTCACCTCCCTTCCCTACAAGGCAGAAGCGACATTTTTGAGAACATGTAGGAGCAGAAAAGGATGGACCGATACGTGGTGAGAATAAGCCAAGAAATGGGCAGCCCAGATGATACACTGTTATCCCCAAGCTATTAAAAAATGTAAGGAAGACCTTCAGTATGTGAGATGGATTTTCTTTAGAAGGTTTATGGAAAAATGCGGAGGAGAATTGAATAGGATGAGATAGCATCACTGATGTGTAATGTGTGATCAGTGGAAGTACTCACATCAGAGACATTATAGATCCATCAAAGTACCAAATCACAAAGCTTCTCTTTCTCCCACATCCTGCATCACTTCTCCTCACCTGCCCACCACCTCCCCCATCCCCAACATATTATCATGGACAGAGATTTTGATAAACGAATGGTCTGATTGATTTCCCAAGTTTCCCTCTGAAATGTCAAACTCCCCAAACCACTGCATTTAGAATTCTAGACACAGTCACGCCCGTCAGGAAAAATATTAACTGTTGTGAGCTGTAGACCCTGCTGGCCAGCCCACTGGAATGATAAACACAGGCATAGAAGGAAAACAGCTTCTCTGCCTTAGTTCAATTTTAAGGGAAGACGCCTGACCTAGATTGAATGGGGTTTACAGTTTTTAAATAAAATATCAGGACTTAGAGACTGGTGTTTCAGTACCTTAGACCTTTAGGGAAATCTTCACCCTGGGGCTGATGATATATGTATTTTCTTTGACTTATTTGTTGATCTTTTACTTGAGATGGAAGTAGAGACCAATAGACAGGTCACTGGGTTCTGGACTTCCTTGATTGGTGGGGCCATTTGGAATCCGATTTGTTCCATTGTAATTTTGTCCCTGTATGAATCACTCTGACAGTGATGAGACCACTGAGAGACAGAAGGAGGCAACTGGTTCTATCATCTCTATCAGTGGGTCTGATGGCAGATGACTACCTCACCATGTGGGAGCCTAGTACAGAAGGTCAACACACAAGAGTCCAGACACTTGTACTACTAAGGACAGCGTGTCACCCACAGAGGCAGATGCTACAGTATAATTGAGGGCCACATATGCAACAATAATGGATATAGCATTTTATGGTTTTCAAAACACTCCAAATGTAGTATCTTGTTTGACCATCCCAATAATCCTAAGAGGTAGGTGCTATTATCATCATCACCAAGAGACGTCAAATAACTTGCCCAAGGTCACGCAGCTAGTCAATGTCTAGGTAGCATTTGAACTCAGATCTTCCTTGATTCTAGGTCCAGCATTCTATCCCCTGAAGAACATTAAGGTGACTTGATGATAGTCACGCTAAGTTTTCCAAGTGTCTCATTCTGCACCTTAAATCCACTAGGAATCTCTGTAGCGGACGGTATGTTCTATCACTAGTCTCTGTCATTGGTAGGATGAGCTTATATAATAAAAATCACAATAGCTGCCTTTCCCTATATAATAAAATAATAAAAATTTGTAATAAAAATTAAAATCTACATTAGTTTACTTATTCCATGGCATGCCAATCAAGCCTCCAAAGGATTACTTTACAGAACCAGAAAAAATAATAATGAAATTCATATGGTGGGTAGAACAAGGTCAAGAATCTCAAGAGAAATACTGAGAATTCTAATTCATCCTGTTCTTTCCATTCTATCCTATAGGATTTGAGTCAACAGATATTGTCTGTTCAATTCTTCTCCACATTTTCCCATGAACCTTCCAAAGAAAAATCTATCTCACATAATGAAAGTCTTCCTTCCACTTTTTAATAGCTTGAGGATAACAACGTATCATCTGGGCTGCCCATTTCTTGGCTTATTTTCACCACATATTGGTCCTTTTCTGTTCCTACATATTCCTAAAAATGCCACTTCTCCCTTGTAGGGAAGGGAGGTGAGTAAATATTTATATAGAACAGATGTTCCACTTTGATCTCATTTTATATTCTCACAATAATCCTGTGAGTTGGGTACTATTATTATCCCCATTTTAAAGTTGAGGAAACTGAGGCAAACAAAAGTTAAAGTGACTTGCCCAGGGTCCTGTTTGTATCTTCTTTATTAGTAACATACTGTAGCCTGTTGGCATGTACCATTTGTCTATCCATTGGTCCTTGGATCACTCACCATTGGGATCCTTCTAAGATTATAGGATCATAGACTTACAGATTTATAACCAGGATCTTAGTAGGGCTTTAATCCATTGCCCTCACTTTGCAGATAAGGTAAATGAGGGTAAAGAGACTTGCCCAAGGTCACAATGGCAGCAGTTGTTAGTCTTTTGTTCTTGAAGAGGACCAGTTGTTATCAGGAGGGTGATGTCTTGACTTGTGGGTGACTTGTACTTGAGTGAGGCAAGGCTAGGCAGAGTCATCAGTCTCACCCTCTCCTCCAGGGTCATATGAGTCCAGTGGCAAGACAGGTCAGAACAACTGGAAATGACCCCCCCATGTAATGGGAGACCTTGGCCTTTTTAAGCTAAGTCTTACCTAGGTCTCAATTTGTCTGAGGCAACACCCGTTCAGGGATTTAACACCAGGTAAGAAATAATGTAAAAGATGTCCTAGTTTGCTTACTCAAAAATAAAATAAATCTGGGAGGGGAAGCCCCTGAGGGTTTCTGACCAGCATATAAACAATTGTTATTTACACTCATTCTGAGCCATCAAAATGCAAACCTTGGAAGCCTTGAGAAGGAATCTATTATTGGTCAATTAGTAAAAGCCTGAGTGATTTGGGTTTAAGGCATGTCAAGGCTTCCTTTGTGTCCACCAAGGAAATAATGCCCTTACGTGTGGGTTCTTTGCCTAAAGACAATAAGGACAAGCCTGGATGAATAAGAAACTCCCTCTCTTCATGAAATTGACTGCCCAGTAGAAGAGAAAAGCTGTCTAGCATCTACAGGCTGAGTAACTCAAGTGCAACAATAACTCCCTTTTCTGCGGTTCTTTAGACTTTATGAAATCCCTTTTCTCCACCACTCTGAGGTGGGCAGTTCCAGCATCATTAGGCACATTTTACAAGTGAGGAGACAGAAGCTCAGAAAGGTTGTTATCGGCCTGTGGCTATTTGGCTCATCTGAAGCCAGGCTTCTAATCTCGTTCTTTTGACTCTGAGGGCAGAGGTTTTTGTACTCCATGCTGTTTCTCATATAGTTTATGCAAACTACAAAATGCTATATAAATATTAGTTAGTATTATTATAAACTTTAAAGATTCTTTATATATATATATATATATATATATATATATATATATATATATATATATATATGTCAGTTGCTGTTTATTGTTATATTTGTTGTTCTTAGATATATTGTAGGTTTTCTCTGGTCTCTGTCCATGGTGCACTATGCACTATGCATGATGAACTTTCCTCAAAAATTTTTAGGGCATAACCACAGATTTTGGACCTAGAGGAGACCCTCAAAGGTCATCTATTCCAACTCCTTAATTTTACAGATGATGAAACTGAGACATAGGGAGGCTAATGTCTTACCCAAGGTCACAAGATGGTATGTATCCAAGGTAGTATCTGAATCCCAGACTTCTAACTCCAGCCTGTGACTAAGTTGTGGAGGCATTATCCCTATGCTATAATGTCATTAAACTAGCATAGTGGATTTGGAGTCAAGAAGACACATGTTCAAATCCCACCTTAAACACTAAATAGCTATACAACCTTACACTAGCACTTAACCTTTCTTGACTTCAGTTTTCTCATCTGTAAAGTAAATAAAACAGTAGCATCTACTTTACAGGGTTGTTGCAGGAATTACCTGAGGTACCATATCTGAAGAACTTGTCCAGTCTAGTATTTGGAGAAAGCTCAGTTGAATTGAAGGAGGCAGTGAGCTTCAGACAGACTGAGTCATGACTCCATAGGCTGAACAAGAGCATGGACAATCTCTCCCTCCTCCAGTCCACTGAGTGCAATTCTGGGGGCAAAATAAGGTTGCAATTGGTGATAGGATCATGGGAGAGTGGTGACCCAGGCAGGTGGATGGGAGACAAGATGCAATTCTTTTCCATGGTGGTCTCCCCTGCCGCAAGAGTCCTGGCATGGTCTCCCTGTCATGACTGCCCTAGAAAGGAAACGTACCCTCTTGTGTTGGTACTTTGGATGAAGTTCCGATTGCTCCTTCTGATTATGGCTTTGTGTATCATCACTCCATCTGATCACTTCATACAAGCTTACACGTTTTTTGATAAATTATACCAGCTGCCCTTCCCTAACTTTGTCTGAATCAGGGATGTGATGAAAGCAGTTGTTTAAAAATCTTATTTAAATTCTGTTCAAAATGTTCTGTTCTATGTAAAGGATAAAGTCTCTTTTAGATATTTTTCAGACGTCTCTGAGTCATTATCTCCCAGTATTGCTAGTAACATGTTATCAAGAAGTAAGCAAGTATTGCAATGCAAATCAAATGATACCAAGTTCAAGTCCTCTTCCTTACCCCCCAACCCCCATCTTGAATAGGGTTGATTAGTCCTTGAATATATCTGCCTCTGCTGACATTCCCCACCAAGGGGATAATCAAATGAAAAGATGTTGTACCGTAGATGCAGAGAATTACAAAGGCACCTAAGAAATCATATGATCTAATCCTCTCATTTTGCAGATGAGGACACTGAATGCCAGAGAGAGAGACAGAGGCAGTGACGTCTCAGATCAGGAAAAAATCAGGGATAGAGCCAGGACTGGTGCCCATGTTTGCTAAATACTTTCCACTATCCCACACCTCTTTGGTGGATGCTGCCTGCTTTGGACCGGCACAGTTTAGACACAGTTAGAACTCTCTTTCTCAGTCTCCAAAAGAATTCTGAAGAGGGAGGACAATGGAGGGCAGAGGGATGTCTAAGAAGGTTTCTTATCTGCTTAGAAAACTCCTTCCCATTTCTCTCTGAAAAAGGGAAGGGGATACCTATATGGGCATAAGGCTACTGGTGAGAAGGTGAAATTGAACTATACTTACTAGATATTTATCATTGCTTAAGACTTATTGATCTGTACATGTTTGTACTATATATAAATTTTCATTCAAACAATTTACATAACAGGTTTGCTTTGCTAATATTCATACTTTTTAATTTCTCAGGTACTAAGTACTACTGATTTTATTCTTACAAGTAGACCTACATTTGTATTCCTACTGGTGTCACCTCAGTAGAAGCCCTACCTAGACTGTTTCCCATAGCCTCCTAAATAAGGTGTTCTCAGTTTACTCTCTTTCTCTTTTATCTAGCTCTCAGACATTTTCCACTGTGCTTCATAAAGCAGTCTCATCACTCTTCTGCTCAAAATCCTTCAATGGATCCCTATCACCTCTGGCATAAATATCAAATTCCTTTACTTGGCACTTAAGGTCCAAATTCAAGAATGGAAAATGGATCTGAAAACAGACTGAAGAAAATAAATTGAATGTTAGCTGGGATGGCAGTATTTACGGCAAAAAGAGAAACTAGTTGCTGACAGAAAACTAGCTCTGGGCACATTGTTTTTCAGGGTAAGAACAAACTACCAAGAGGGGCTTTTAATTTTCCACTAGAATTCAGATTATATTAATAAAGGGAAAGTTAAACACCAGTGAGAAAAGTTACAAATTATAACTGGCTATTTAGTTATTATAAAGCTTAATTTGAAATAAAATCTAATGCAAGGAAAAGGAACAAGGACCTATTGGTACAAAAATATTTCTAGCATCTCTTTTTGTGATGGCAAAGAAGTGGAAAATGAGGGGATGCCCATCAAATGGACAGAAGCTAAACAAGTTGTGGTATATAATTATGGTGGAATACTATTGTACTATAAGAAATGAGCGAGATGGTTTCAGAAAAACCTGGGAAGTCTTATATAAACTGATGCAAAGTGAAGTGAGCAAAACTAGGAAAATATTATACATGATAACAGCATTATTATAATGATGATCAATGTGAAAGGCTTAGCTAATCTGATTAAGACCATGATCCAAATCAATTCCAAAAGATTCGTGATGCTATCCACCTCCAGAGAGATAACTGATGCATTCTGAATGCAGATTGAATCACATTTTTGTGTGTTTTCTTTTGCAACATGGTAAATATGAAAATATATTTTGCATGACTTCACATTTATAATCAATATCATATAGCTTGCCTTCTCAAGGAGGAAAGGAATGGTAGAGGGGAGGGAGATAATTTGGGACTCAAAATTTTAAAAAAGGAATGTTTACAAAATTTAATTGTAATTGGGAAATCTTTAACAAAATAACAATAAAATTCATTTTTACTGAAGTTATTTGAACTTATAGTGATAAAGAATTATTTTAAATATAATACATGTGCTAATATATTAATCAAATATGCCTAAGATATATTCTTTCTACTTAGACTGCTTAGACCACCTGGTGGCAGCGTACTTAAAATAGCAAAGTTTAAACAGTGATGGAACAGAATATTTTTGATAGTTGTACATGAAAAGTTTAAGTAAGGCTGAGTAATTCAGAAACTAGTGCTTATCAGATGCTACATCTTCTGATGATTTGAGCATCAAATTGGTATCCATGTGGGAAACATACAGAACTAAGGAAAACTAAGCCCTTGGCCTTATGCTGAAAAGGTCCTTTTCCTAAAACTTGATAGGTTTGTAAACCACTGTCTGCTTCAATCAGAGTAACCTTTGTATGATGCTCTGCTCAGACATGACCCTCCTTCCCTGGTTATATCAGTCTATAAAAAACAAATGAACAAATGAATTGGAGCACAGATTCTGGAGGTTCTAGAGTTTGCTGTAAGGGGCTAAGCTGGTTTAGTACTGACGTCTGGCTAGACATGCTGGTTTTCTGGTTGATATCCAGGGAATCCTGAATTTCACAGATTAAGTCATGGTAGCTAAAATCTCTCAGCCAGTCAGGGGCTAAACAAAGACTACATACAATCACAGCTTCAGACCTAGAAAAGCCTTCAGAGGTCATCTGGTCCAACCCCCTCATTTTATAATTGAGGAAACTAACCTCAGAACAGATCACTGGGGTCACACAGGTAGTAAGCATTTGAACCTAGATACTGAAGGTTCAAGAAGCCAGGGATTCTGGAAGGTGAGTTTAAATTAGGGGAGGAAATTCTAAAGTAATACTGTCTCAAGCCATGGACTCGGGACCCTAAGAGGTCCACACTTATGCTTTAAGGAGTCTCCCTATAACAGTATAGCTGAAATGCCCAGGAAAAATGTGTGTGTGTGTGTGTGTGTATGCACATATATGTGTGTGTATATGTGTGTGTGTATATGTATATACATATATCTATATATCTCTATCTATCTATCTCTATCTATCTATCCATCTGAAATAGCCATGTGCAAATCCCTTTTATTGGGAGTGAATACCTCTACAAAAGTTCTATTCTGTTGACTAATCATGGAACGACTTTGGGTTCTTGAAGGCTATATCAGTAGATGACAAGCTCTGGTAGGTCCCACCAAATTCTTAAAGCTTCAAGCATGAACCTGGAGAAGGACCATTATATTTGTCACCTGAGAGCCAGACTAGCAAAGTAGAGAAAGGCAAATCACAAGATTGGGTGCTGATTAAGGTACTGTCCAGTGTGTGTGTGTGTGTGTGTGTGTGTGTGTACAGTATGCAGCTATAAAGCAAGAACTCAACACCATTGAAACCACACGTGCAAAAACGATGCTTAAAACTACAACGTAAGGGTGAAGCAAGCCAAGATAGAAGGTAAAGGGAGTCTCATGTCATTCTCACCTGGTTGGATTCGTGACCAAATGGAAACAGAGTTATGTAGAATGAATGGCACTTGATCCAGACTAGCTAGGAAGACAAGTTAGAAGGGACAAGCTTGGAAGGACACATAGATAGAAACAGAGTGACTGATGAAGTCATAGGTACAGCTCTTGATGCTAGGGGCATTCTACTAATCTTCATATTTATTTTTCTCTAACCTGCTCCTAACTGATACATTTGTATTTTCATGGGGTCTGTTTATTTAAGGATAATATGATGTTTTAATAATTAGTTCACTTTAATCATAGGGGCAATATAATAGCCCCTTAAGGACATGTAGTTCCCTTCTCTGTTTTAGGGAGTTTACATGAAAAAATAGGAATACAATCATAATTACTTGGAAGGTCCCTATAAGGAAAATTCCTAATATTTATAATTTTATTTACATTTATTTTTATCTCTGGCTAGTCTTTGGCCTTTTTGCACTTGAGGCAAAATTGAAGTCAACAGAAATATTTGGGTAAAAAAAGCAGCAGAGTATATTATATTATAGTGTCCATTGATTGACAGACATGTGGAGAAGAAGTGAGGTGGAGGGGAAGCAGACTTTTTCTTGTAAATTTGCTCAGTCCTTGAGGAGATGGATAAACTGGTAGATAGAATCTGCCTGAGGCTTCTGTTCTGAGAAGGGCTAATGTCCCTGGTTTGTTCCCTTGCCATATATAGGTTATTCTTGACCTTTCACCTTTGGCCAGTTGCCCCTCTGAAGCCATTTTCTTTCTGTCTCAGCCCTGGACTCTGTTCTCTTTCTTGCCAGACTCAAAATCTCTCTAGTTCTGAGACAACCCTTAAATTTATACAAGTTTCTCAGGGTCTGACCAAGTCCTTCGCCCAGCCTAAACAGACTTCCTGTTGCGCCTAATTGAATTGTCTCTGATTATTTCCAGCAAGTGTAAAGTTCTTGTTCATAACTAGTTCAGATTGATTCAATCAAAAAAGTTCTAACCTAACAAAAGTAATTACTTTTAAGTGAGGTAGAGTAATCAATGAACCTCCATGGTTATACTAAAATGATATATTTGTAAAAGGCTACTGCAACCTTTGTCTGCTTCCTGAGTTGTACAAAATAACACTTGCCCTGTGAATCAGCCTGTAACCTGGGGAAGAACCAGTTTCTTGGCTTGTGAATTACTTCATTTCTCCAGACCAGAAAAAGATTGGGTGATGAGGGTAACAGTGAAAGAGAAGGAGGTGTCTGTGTGTATCCCGTTTGTTTGTGGGTAAATATCTCAGATGTTTTGTGGTGGGTGTGGCTGTTTCTTTTCTTTGAGACCCCAGACTAAGCTGATAGAGTGCCAAAAAGAACATTCCATAAAATCATAGAATAACACTTATAATAATTCATAGTTGTAGAGCACTTTCAGATTTACAAAGAGCTTTCCCCACAACAAACTTGTGAGATAGATTATGCAAATAACATTATCCTCATTTTAAAGATGGGAAAATTGAAGGACGGACAAGTGAATGGAATTTCCCAGAGTCACACTGAGAGGAGGTTTCAGAGTTGTAGAGATGGATGGACTTAGACATTCTTACTCCAAGAGGAGGGTTTGTTCCACTACACAATGCTACATCCAATACTCCCAAACCCATTTATAGATAAGAAAAAAAAAATACAAAGGACCAAGTGAATTGACCAAGTAGTTTTGCAAGAACTAAAGCACAGGAACACAGACTCAGAGTTGGAAGGCCCCTCAGCAGCTGTCTAGTCCAGTGACATCTAATCAAGCATCTCTTTTATATCACTGACAAATTATCATTCAGAAACTGAGTGAAGATTTGCAGTAATGGAAATTCCATTACATCATAAGGCAGTCTATTCCAAGGAAACTGAGGGCCAAGCAAGAGGCAGTGCCATGGAGAGCCAGGAAGGATCTCCTTCACTTCCCAACCAGCCTAGGTCCCAACAGACAGCTCAAGCATCCAACAGGAACAGACCCTTCCCCATCTCTGATTCCTATTGCCTGTGAATGCTGAATCCCCATGCCCATCCACAAAGGAGCTAACACAAAGCCTCAGATTCACTCTGACTCTCAAGTCCACTACCATCTTGCCAATAGTCATGGGTTGGGGGCATTGCTGCCCACTCTAGTTGGTACAGTGGATAAGAGTACCAGGCCTGAAGTCAGGAAGACTCGCCTTCATGTTCTATCTATACATTGACCAAATTATGCTTCTGAGAAACAATGGTGTCAATGTGAATTCTTGATGTTTTCTCTTATTTTTGCCCAACTGGCTGTCAGATTCTGAGAGATTGTTAGATCTAAAACAAAATTTTTAAACTGACTCCAGATATAACTTACTACACAGCACCAAGATGCTAACATTGAACCTAAGCCTAGACATGGGACATCAGTGGATTCTTGTTTGCAGAATGATCTCTTGCCAATTGTTGATCCAAGGAGGATAAATGTAAACAAGAAAAATAACAGTGCTCTAAGAAAAAAAAAAAGCCATCCTGGTCCCAGATTCTTACTAGCTGTGTGACCCTGAACAAATCACTTAACCTTGTTTGCCTCATTTCCTCATCTGTATAATGAGTTGAAGAAGGAAATGATAGACCACTCCAGGATCTTTGCCAGGAAAAGCCCAAATGGGGTCACAAAGAGTCAGATAAAACTGAAAGTGACTGAACAACAGCTGCTCAAATGTGCAGGGAGCCACAACTTGTAATTCTTCTAGTAAGATCATTGAAAACCAAGCCTACCATGTCCTTGTTTCTATGCCCTCCAGTATATATACACGTGTGTGTGTGTGTGTGTGTGTGTGTATGTATGTATTGTCTCCCTAATTAGACTATGGGGTCCTTGCGATCACAGAATGTGTTGTGTTTCTGCTTATATTCCCAAACTTTAGTATGGAGCTTAACAGATAGTAAAAAATTAATAAATAATTTTCTTTCATTCATTCATTGAACTTTTGAACATTTCACTTTTAGCAAATTTTTCCCCACTCAAGCCAAACTATACCTCTCCATAGCTTCTAAGCAGATCTTCTAATTCTGTCACCTGTAGCCAAAGAGACTATACGATGTCCCATTAACTTCTTGAATTCATGTCTTCTCTGAGTCTTGTTTTCCCCAGGCTGAACATCTCTGGTTCCTTCAAATTATCTTTTTAAGCATGGTCTCCAATTCTTTTATAATCCTACCTAGACATACTCATCGATGTGTGTCCCAGCTGACCCATTTTCTGACTAAAATGCAGCTCCCAGAATCGAAAACAATAGTAAGGGTATAGTTTGACCAGTAGGGTTCAATTAATCAAAGAACACTTATTAAGCTCCTGCTATGTGCCTCACACTATGTTAGGAAAGTGTGGGTACAAATGCAAAAAAAAATTAAATGATCCTTTCTCTAAAGGAGCTTACATTCTAAAGGTGGCAAAGCAAATATAGTTACGGGGAGAACATGAGCACTTATAGGAGGTCCAACTTCAGGTGAAAAACTAGTCATTGAATTGTGCCTTGAAAGGTTTCAGTGACTCCTTTTTGACTCCAAGCTGATCAGTCAACATTTGAGACCCTTCACAACCTCCAATCCCTCTTTTCAGTCTGATTATATAATATATTCCCTCAGTTAATCCATGTTTGAGTCAAAATGGCCTTCTTGCAGTTTTTCCACTCCTGGACCTCGGCACAAGTTCCCTCCCATGTTTAGAAGGATTCCTCTCCTCATCTCTTCTTAGAATTCCTCCTTCCTTTGAAGTCTCAGCTCAAGTGTCATCTCCATTAAGGGGATTTTCCTCAAACCCCTCCTTCCCTTGTTAGTTACTCTCCAAATCACTTTATGTTTATTTTGTATAGGTGGAATGTAAGCTTCTTGAGGACAAGGACAGTTTCACCTTTGTATTTATATACCTAGTGCCTAGCAGAGAGCCTGGTATATAGTAGGTGCTTATGCATGTGTTGGCTTAGTGAATGATTCCACAAGGCAACCATTGGCATTTGAAAACAGTTATCAATGCCTCTCCTGAGTGGCTTCTTCTGCAACGTGAATATCCCTACTTCCTTCCACTCATCTCCATATAACATGCTTTCCATTCTTTTCACCATCTTGGTTGCTCTCTTAAAGCCATGTTCTAGATTTTCTCTGTCACTTCTAATATGTGGCACCCAAAACTGAACACAGGACTACTGATTTAGCCCTACCAGAGCTGACTAGAGTGGAACTATATATAACTGGTCATTCTGGACACTGCCTCTCGTTAACGCAGATTGAGATCACTTTAGCTTTTTTTTATTTTTTTTGACTCTTGGTTCCTCTGTTGATTCACACTGGGTTTGCAGATCACTAAAGCCCCAAATCTTTTTTTCACATGAAATATTATCTAACAACAACACCCCCAGTCCTGTACTTGAGACAACTGAGCGGCACATTGAATAGAACACTGGGCCTTAAGTAAGGGAGACAGGTTCAAATCTTGCCTCAGGCACTTATTAGCTGTGTGATCCTGGGTAAGTCATTGGTCCTCGGTCTGCCTCAGTTTTTTCAACTATAAAATGGGGCAAGGAATAGCATTTAACTCCCAGGGTTGTTGTGAGGATCAAATGAGATAATATTTGTATAGTGCTGAACACATAGTAGGTGCTTGATAAATGCTTGTTCCCTTCTGAAGTTGATCTGTTGAATTCAAGTATGAAACATTATAGCTATTCTTATAAAATTTCATCTTATTACATCTGGTCATGTTTTAGCTTATCCAGATCTTTTCAGATCCTGACCCTACCATCCAACATGTTAGTAATCCCTCATAGTTTTGCGCCCTGCATTAACTGGACAGGTATATCTTCTATGGCTTCATCCGAGTCCAGTGAAAATGTAGGCCAATGTAGGATCAAGGATAACCTCATGGAAACTCCATTAAAGAAACCCTTCCCAATTTAACAATGGCCTTTTAATGACTACCCTTCAATTGTAATCATTCAAAAAGTTCCCAATACCTGTCTGTCTTATCTATATGTATAACCTCAGAGACGGTTAAATGACTTGCTGAAATCTAAATATTCCATGTCGATAGAATTGCCCTATTCTACTAATTTAATAACTCCCTCAAAAAAGTAAATGAGGTGAATTTGGCATCATTTGTTCTGATTGTCAGGTATTACTGCCCTTATTTTTATTTAGTTTATGACTTTATTTAGTTTAGAACTTAGTTTAAATTGGATTTATAATTATTTAGTTGTTACTTCCCTTTTTAAGTGCTTACAAGCTATCCATTTAATAATGTGTTCAAGAATGTTTCCAAGAAGAGAAGTTAAGATTATTGACCTTACTTTTTTTGTAATCATTTGCCCTTTATTATTCATTTAGAATGTCAACCATTTTGAAAGATCACCATTTTTGCATGCAAATTTAAGGCTTTTTTCAGTATCATAAGGTACAATCCATTTGGGATTGGTGATTTTGGACCCACTGGATATTGTCTTAACATCTGCTCCTTTACCTAGTTTCCTGGCTCTGCTATGCTTGTTCTATCATGTCCAGTCCAAGCTCATTCTTCTTGGGTGAAAACATGGAAGAAAATTCAGTCAAGGGGTTGAATTCAGTCTTCATTCTGTTGTTGCCCCTTATGATCATTCCAGCTGTTCAATCAGTCATTAAGAATTGATTAAACACTAATTCTGTGCCAGGCACTGTGCTAAGCCCTGGGGATACCAATTACTTCTTTGATTCTCCTCTCTCCCCATGTAATTAAAATCACTCTTTTTTGGGTTGTTGTTTTAAACAGGCTTCACTGACCTTAGTCTTTTCTGGTAGTCAGCACTCCTGAAACAATTATTTTAAGATTGTGCTACATTTTTGTGTTCACCCTCAATTGCCTTTAGTGTAATTATTAAGTGATTATTACTGAGCAAATACTTAGTTTCAAATTTTTATTTATTTTTTATTAACCAAAATCTATTCCCCTCCCTCCCATCTTCCCCACCACTGAAAAAGAAAAAAAATAAAACTTCTATATCATACATGCAGAGGTAAGCAAAACAAATCCCCACATTGGCAACATCCTCCCAATACGTAGGTAGATAGGTAGATAGATAGATAGATAGATAGATAGATAGATAGATAGATAGATAGATAGATAGATAGATAGATGGATGGATGGATGGATGGATGGATGGATGGATGGATGGATGGATGGATGGATAGATAGATGGATAGACAGACAGATAGATGTATGGATGGATGTAGTTCATTCTGCACTCTGAGTGTATATCATCTCTCCTTGTTTCAGGAAGTGGATGACAAAGCAATTGCTTATTAAGCATATGCTTTGTGGAAGGCCCTGTGCTAAATTCTAGGAATATGAAGATAAAATTAATAACTCCTGCCTAAAAGAGTTGATGTTCTGCTGGAGGTGGGGAGAAGAGAACATATGCACAGAGCAGTCAATATAGAAGATATGTATAATAAATGGAAAGTAATTCGAGTGGTAGACCACCAACAACTGAGGGGAAGAGGAAATGTCTTAGGTAGGAGATGGAACTTGAGTTGAACCTTGATGGAACAGAGTGAGTCTAAGAGCAGAAGGAGGTGGAAGGCATTTCAGGCATGGGAGGGCAAATAGGACAAAATCATAGAGACAAGAGATGGAATATCATGAAAAGCAAATAGGCCAATTCAGCTTGAACACAGAGTACACCAGGGAACACACTGTGGAAGTATATCAGTCTGGAAAGATAGATTGGAAGGATATTGTGAAGAATTTTAAATGTCAATCAAAGGAGTTTGCACATTTATCTCAGAGGCAAAAGGGAGCCTTGGACAACTTTTTGAGTACAGGAACCAGCATGATAATAGGAATATGATTTCTCTAATGATGTGCAAGATAGACTGGATCCAGGGAGACCAAGTAAGAGGCAATAACATGCAATCAGATATGGGAGACCTATTAGGAGACTGCTATAATCCAGATAAGATGTATTGAGGGTTTGATCAAGAGGTGGGGAACTTAATAAAAGGATTTGCTCTGTAAAACTTGGACTCAGTCAAAAGGCTGTACCCAAGGATCTAGAAGGCCACAGGTTTCCTACCCATGAAAACAGGAGTTCCAGAAGTAACTGGGTAAAAGGAGACAGATGTGAGAAATGTAATGGTAAAATTGACAAGATCGGCCAATTGACTGGTTACAAAAGTGAGAAAGAGTCAAGTACTGAGGATGTGACTCTAGTGCCTAGAAGGATGGTGATGCCTTCATTTTCCATCTTCTATATATGCCCTTGAAAAATATGAGTTCTTCAGTGAGTTCTTGTGAATCCACATTGGTCTATTTAGGCAGCTCCCTCTTCCTTGTTCATTAGAATCATTTCCACTTTTGTCTTTAGAATTTCATTTTTGAGAGCTTCCCATACCTGTTGGTCCTGCAAAATATTAGATCATGAGATCCTAAATATCATTTCCACAAGTCCTTTGTTTACAAATCTGGGATGTACAGTGGATTAAACCTGGCTTTCCTGGTCTCTATTGTGACCTTTTGGGTAGAATGGTCCTTTGTCTATAATGTCCTCTCATTTCTATTTCAACAAGCCATTCATGATTCTAATCAGAACCAGATCTGGAATATCCATTCCCCTTGCTTCCCTCACCTTTTGAAGGGTGAAATTACAATTAACGAAAGTCAAAAATTTATTAGCTATTCTGCTTTTGGCACAGGGAGAGAGCTCTAGCAGATGTCTGAGTAGCTGAAGCCTCTCATCACTACCCTATCATGTTTCCATACAAGGTTTGTGATCTGGCTCCGAAATTCCTCAGCTGATGCCTCTTTTATCCTGGTAGTCTCTAGTATATTCCTACAATAATAGTACATTCCCTTCTTTCTCTGTTGATTCCTACCTAAATGTTCTCTACCATATTTCCCCCTTGGGTTGTTGGAGTTCCCTCATATGACTATATTTTCTTAACATGCAATGCTACCCTTCCATTTCATCTATCTGTCCTGTACACTTGAAATAATATAGATAGATACATATATGTATGAACATACACATATATGTATCTATATATTATATATGATCATATATTATATAATTAAATATTTAGGTTATATAATATTCCATTGCCCTATATTAGTAAAGAATATCCCACCACCTCTCAATGATAACTATAATGTCAAATTTGCATCTTTGAGGGACTATTTCTTATTTTTGGCTTTATATTCCCACCCCCAGCATAGGTCCTTGCAACCAATATCTGCTCAGTAAATAGCTTCTAAACTGAATTGGTTTAATTATTATGTACATTTATATATTGTCATCTGAAATCATATGTTTTATTATTGGCTCTTTCTAAAATGTTATTTATTATAGGTTACTGGTCCTTATGCTATTTTTTTAATGCTATATAGATGCTTCTGACTCCAAATTCAGGACTCTAACAGGAGTGAGGAACCTGCAGCCTCAAGGTCACATGTGGCCCACGAGGTCCTCAGGTCTGGCCCTTTGACTGAATGCACAGAGTTGTTCGGTGAAGTTTGGATTCAGTCAAAGGGCCAGACTTCAGTACCTACAGAGTCACATATGACCTCAAGGTCGCAGGTTCCCTACTCCTGCCCTATAATAATCAACTGAAATTCATTGAACATTTTCTGTGTTCAAGCATCAAGTATTTCTATGTTCATATGCTATATATCAAGGAGACAGAGTGTTCTGATATATCCCCAGCCTCCATGAGTTTATAATATTTTCGAGAAAACACATCTACTCGTGGAATGTCTTCATCCTGCAAGAGAGACCCAGAGAATGAGGGGATACACTAAGAAGTATATTTGCAGAATAAAACATGCCCCTTAAATATACATATGAAACATAGACATTTGAGGCTGATTTAATATTCCTCCTCCTTTACATTTTGTCTCCCTTGAAAAATAATCTATTTCTGGCCAATCTTACCTGAAACTCACTCTCTCCTCTCCTCTGTCTCTTGGAGCTCCCGAATCCCTTCAAGACTCAACTCAGCAGAAACCTCTTACCAAAGGTCTTTCTTTATTCTGCCAGTTTTTAATGACTTCCACCATATCCAAAGTACTATGCTTTCAGAATTAGGGCATTCCCCCATTACCTTCCTTTAGTCTTAAACCCTCTTGACAGGATTTGCAAGAATTCAGGAAAATGCGTATTTTACTAGCCCTTGTCAGATATACTCCACACATGACCAACAGCCCATCATTCCTTTATTATAAGCCATGTCTGGAAGTTCTAATTCTATCATAATTCACCATCATTTTGGCTAGATGTTTTCCCCCAATTATGGCATTCTCTTTTATATTTTCTACCTTCACTTTCCTCTAGCAATGAAAACACCCCTTACCCCCTACTAAGGTCTTTAGTTTTTTGACCAGTACTTCATAATCCTTTGCAGCATTTTCTAGGTTCTTCCTTGATGTAGCATAGATGATCAGTACAAGCTGGGAAGGCTCTACCACAGACTGTACACATGAACATTTGGTGTGGAGCTGTCTCTAAATTTGTGCATCTCATGTTTCTTTTGAGCCGCTGTGATTCTGCTTCATTCAAAGAGCACAGCGGTTTCCCTGTTGCAGGCACACCATGCCAGACCACCTTCCATGTCATGCAATTGCCTTCAACATTCTTCAGGGTCCTGAGAGTGTCCTTGTATCACTTCTTCTGAACTTCACATGAGCGCTTGCCTCCACAAAATAGTCTTTTGGGCAAATGTTTGGCATTTGAACAATGTAGCCAGCCCATCAGAATTGAGCTCTCTGCAGTGGAATTTGAATACTTGGCAGTTTAGCTTGAGAAAGGACCTCAGTGTCTGGTTGGATGATCTTCAGAATCTTCCTAAGACAATTCAAATGGAAGTAATTCAGTTTTCTGGCATGATGCTGGTATATTTTCCAGGTTTCACAGGCATATAACAGTGAAGTCAGCACAATGGCTCTGTAGACCTTCAGTTTGGTAGGCAGTTTTCCCTCCCACACTTTCCTTCAAATACTGAGCTAACTCTGACAATGCCTGAGTCAACCTCATCATCTAGGTGTACATCCTTGGAAAGTGTACTGCCAAGGTAAGTGAACTCATCCACAGCGTTCAGAATTTCTCAATTTGTTATAACCAGTGGTTCCATGTAAAGATGATGTGGTGCTGGCTGGTGGAAAATCCTGTGTTTTCTCGGTGCTATTTGGACAAAATTAGCTCAAGCAGCAGAGAATTCATCCTTGCTTCATTGTATCTCAGCTTCAGAGGGGGCAATGAGTGCATGATCATCTGTAGAAGGTTCCCAAATATAGCATTCCTTGTAGGTCACTGACCAATTCTCTGCTTCCTCCATGATTGCTTAAAGGAGTTTCTTAGTCCTTTATTTCTTGCTGATAGTTCTCTTAGCTAACTCTTAGCATTTACTTTCCATTTCTGCTTAACGCCTTGTGGGGTTTCATTTATTTCATTTATTTGTGACTGACTTCTCACTTTTTCTATAATAAAACATTTTTTTTCTGCTCAGTTGCTTTTAACTGACAGTATACACATTCCAGACGTTGTTGTTTACTCTGTCACCCCCATGAACCATACTCTTGGGGTTTCCTTGGCAAAGATTCTGGAATGGTTTGCCATTCCCTTCTCCAGTAGATTCTAGCCATTCCCTACTTCAAATGGAAGCTCTTCTATAAGCAGAGATACAACTTAGATCTGAATTAGATTAAATTACTAACTTTGCATTTTCTTGATTCTGAGTTTCTGATATCCTCTTAGACTTTCCTGACTACTTGGTTCATGGCCCATGTCCCCAGACTTCATTTTTCTGTCCACTGCGCTATTGGTATTAAAGTCAAATAGAAACTGGGACACTCAACTGGCCAATAAGCATCCCTATGGGCTGCATATTTACCTAGAAAACCACATATTAGCTTTACCTATGTTCTGTTGTAATTTCTGTTAAATATTTCCTAATCATATTTTAATCTGGTTCAGACCAAACTTGAGAATATTGTGAGTTCACAGACCACTGTTTGATACTATGCAATATACTACAATGGGGATTGACAGCTATTCTATGAAAACAGAAAACACAATTTTGAGTGAACATAGATGAACACAACAGTGTGTAATGATGCATTATAGTAGACCATTATGTGTATATGCATTCATGTCTTATCTCCTCTTATCCACTAGAATGTAAGCACCTTAATAAGATGCACTTGTAAAATTCATTTTGTTACTCCCACAAAATACAATATATTTATTACATACAATGACTAAAAAAAGTATAATTAAATATAACTTACAAAAAAGTTAGGTGGTCAACATTTAATGACACCTACCTTTTTGTGCTTTGTCATCTTAATTACATAAATAATAAGTAGTTGATACAAATTCATTACTCTTTCACAGAATCACAGAATTTCACAGTTGGAAGAGACTTCAATTTCCGTCTAGTTCAACCCATATGCAGAAGGAATCTCCACTATAATATAGCCAATAAGTGTCCCCCTAGAGGGCAAAGACGCCATCTACTGATATATTCCAGCTCATTTGGGAGGAGAGTGCCAGCTTGCTGGTGAAGTGGATTGAGCACTAGCCTACTTTTATACAAAAGTCTTAGCGAAGTTTTAGGCTATCACAGCGTATTAAATCTTAAAGCCGCACTAAGACTTTTGAAGCACCCTGTAGAGCACTTTCAGGTTCATTCCCTTGGAATATTTCCATGAGGTAGGTAGATAAAAAAGCAGAATGAAGGAGGTAAAATCACTTCATGAGAGCAGAGATCTAAAGTCAGAAGAAACAGCTGAGGTCACCTAGTCCCTCATTTTATAGAAGAGAACCAAGGTTTAAGGAAAGTCAAGATTTGAACCCAGATCTTCTGACACCATAGCTGGTGTACCTTTCTCTATAGCATATTGACTTACAAACTTTTGGATTCCCAGATCTGTCTTCTAACTCATTAGGTACCCTTCTGAATTTTTATCTTTATCTGAAAATGTGTTTTTGTTTGTGGTTATATTGCTAGGAGATGTCAGAACCAATCTTTTAACTCCAAATCCAGTACTATCAACCAATATTTATTGAGGATTTTCTATGGACAAGTATTTGCATCATGCTAAACACCAAAGGGCTCCCCTCTCAGAGTTTCCAATATTGTTGAGAGAACTTAGCATAAACTCATGGAATATCTTCATTTTGCAAGACAGATCTAGGGAGTGACAAGAGATTGGTCAGAGTCACGTATACAGATGAAGCATGCCCCATGAATGTAAGTACATAGGAAGCATAGAAATTTGAGACCAATTTCACATTGCTCCTCCTCACATTCTGTTGCTTAGTTGGCTTATCCCATTTCTTGACTCCATGTCTTTGCACAGGCTATCTCCCTTGCCTGAAATGCTCTCTCTTCTCATCTATTATTTAGCTTCCTTCCAGACTCAGATAAAGAGGCACCTCCTACATGAGACTTTTCTTTATCTGCCCATTTGTTAGTCCTCCCCACATACCTAAAGTATTTTGTATTTATTTTGCATATATTTTGCATTTATTTACCAGTGCATGTTCTTTTCCTAAAATAGAATGTGCATTCCTTGAGGATAAGATTTTCAGTTTTGTTTTTTTATCCTCAGTTCTTATCACAAGTGCTTTGTTGAATTGAATTAAATCTAATTCATGCAGATCTCATGGGGTCAAACAAGCTGACCATGAAGGGTAATATAGAAAAAGTCTTAAGGGAAAATCATCATTATCTAATAATCTTGGCCAAAAGTTGATGGAACTATGCCAGGGGAGAAGGGAGGGTCTACAGCTGACTATACTACTAATGCCCATTTGATGTCCTTGCTCTAATGCAAAGATCCTCTGTGTAAAGTACAAAGTCCTGGTCAGCAGAGCTGTGTGCCCATTCAGGATAATGGGCTGCATAGATATGCAACTGCAGTGATCCCCTTAATTACAAGTATATTAGGAAAAATGATTGGAAAGAACTCCCACCCGCTATCATAAAATGGGAAAAGCTTTAGGTACTTTACCTGATGATCCATTTATGATACTTGCTCACTGATCCTCTTCCACGGTCCTCTTTTAACTGGCTGTCTGTTCAGAGAGAGTGGTCTCCAACAAACCAACTTTATTTCATTATGGTTTATTATTGTATTTCGTCCAGGGAGTGCGTGCAAATGAGAAAGCAGTCTGAAAAGCTCCCTCATCTTGGGAGTAATTACTGCCTCAGTGCCTGGAAAGAAAGAAAAACAAATAGTAATCTTTGCTAATTGAAACAGTAAAATATGTGTAGCTCCAAAGTATTCTCTGCAAAATCTTAAGAAGAGGGAAAAAATGGAACTCTAGCCCTCCCCACCCCCTAAACCATGGATTATAAATCTACCGTGACATTCACTCCCTTTCCTGCCTGCTCATCTATCTTGTACAGTACTTGGATGTATGTTTGCATGTGTGTTTGAAGATCATAGTGCTGGTATTAATTATTTTTAAAATTTTGGGGAGAATTGTACTATAATTAAATTCATTTCCCATGGGAAATTTTACATTGCTTGATTTCGTTTCCTATGCTCCTTTTGTAAAATGAGATGTGAAAGGAAAGTACTTTCCTTGTTCTAAGATGTTCTACTTTCACTTTTTTTCTTTCCTTCCTTCAACTTTTTAGACCTCAGGGAAGATTCCAATCTGGAGCTGAGCTCAGGGTAATTCTGAGTTTTATTTGCTGCATCTTTCTTCTTTCTGTGTCTCTCTGGGTCTGTCTGTCTCTATCTCTATCTCTCCCTCTGTCTCTATCTCTCTCTGCCTCTCTGTATAACTCACTCTGTCTCTTTGTCTCTGTCTCTCTCTGACCTTCTCTTATACTCTGACAGTATCAACACACTCCATTCAGATCCAGTCTATATCCATAAAACATAGCCAACTTACAGTCAAGTATGTGTCCTTTGGAGAGGGCAATGGAAATAGTCAATTCGTATAGAAGTGATCAGATCACCACAAAACACCAGTTTACTTCGGTTATTAAGAAGTCCAGCTTATTGTTTGCTTAGTTTGAAGCCAGAATATCTTAGGGAAGTAAGGGACATTAAAACTTAGAGAATATTGGCTGAACAGCCCATAGTGTAGAAACAATTGATAGGGGTACCTAGTTAGCAAAAATAGTTAGGCAAGTGTTACCTGTGGTTGAACCACAGAGGAGATACCCCAAGGCCAGGCTTATCTGGATGCCCCCCCATCCCATCCCCACCACCACAAAGAGTGACTTTCCCAGAAGGATATTCTGGTGTTCCTGGGTTTCTGCCTTTCCTCCTCCCCCACTACTGGACAGAGTCCTCCATTTTCTAGTGCACTCATCACCCATTCAGCTGAAAAAGATAAATTTGTCTAAAAATATTGAGTACCTGTCTCATGCTGTTTGCCTCAAACATAAAAAGCTGTAACTCATTTCTAGTTATGGCTCTTGTTTGGATGTTTCAGTAACTAAATTTAATCTACTCTCCAGGATGTGATTCATTTTTTGATGCATAAGTAAAGAAAGATAATCAACTACCCATTAGAAAACCTAGTGGCCATGCGTATAATGGTACAAAAATGTCAGACTGGCTCAGACACATCATCCGTTTCGTTCAGTATTTTCTCTGAAAGTAGCACCAAGCAGCAGTGTGTTTTTGTAGTGTTAGACTATCTTATCTGATCTCAAACCCAAGAAGTTAGGAACTTTTCAAACATTCTTGTTTTGGGTTTTTTATTATGAATCTTCTCTGCCAAAAGTTTCTATGAGTCTTTAAGGTTAAACATAATACCTTGCACATTTTTGTTGCTGTTCAGTTGTTTCAGACATGTCTCTGTGACCCCATTTGGGGTTACCTTGGCAAAGATATTGCTGTTTCCTTCACCAGCTCATTTAACAGATGAGGAAACTGAGGCAAACAGGGTGAAGTTGCTTGCCCAGGGTCACAGAGCTAGTGAGTGACTAAGGTTAGATTTAAACTCAGGGCTTCTGGATTCCAGGCCCAAAGCTCTATCTATGTGCCACCTAGCTGACACTTGCACATAATAAGCTCTTACTAAATATTTGTTAAAATTAAAACTATTTTATATGTATAATAACAATGGAAGGGAAGAATTAGTAAAGTCATGAATTACAGTCCTGTTTATGTATCTATATGGTCAACTTTAATCATTTTTTTGTTTGATTGAATCAACTTCTGCTTTGTGGAGAAGTAATTCTTTAAGGAAAAGGACATCTTTGAACTTCTTCAAGAGTATGTAAAATTTCATAGTAGTTACCAAGATTGAGGTGATATTTTCGGATCATATAATGGAAAATTGAGTCAGAAGGTCTTACTTCAGAGACTGTTTCCATTTTTGTCTTTGCATCCTCAATCACACAGCACAGGACATAGCACATAGTAGGTACTTAATAAATCGAATTCTGAGTAGATTTCTTTCAAGTGCTTTTGTTCCCTTGTGCTTTATTTCTGAATTCAGTCTTTTATTAAAAAAACAGTTGTCCCATTCTTGAGAATAATTTGGAGCTATTCCCAAAGGGCTATAAAACTGTGTAGACCTTTTGATCCAGAAATACTGCTGCAAGATCTGTATCCCAAAGAGATCATTAAAAAAGGATCCAAATGGACAAAATTCTTTATAGCAGATCTTTTTGTGGTGGTCAAGAATTGTAAATTGAGGAGATGACCATTAATCAGGGAATGACTGAACAAGTTGTGGTATATGAATATAATGGAACCCTATTTTTCTATAAGAAATGATAAGCAGATGGAGTTCAGAGAAACCTTGAAAGACTTAAATGAACTGATGCTGAGTGAAGTGAGCAAAACATCATACACAGTAACAGCAACGTTGCGTGATCAACCATGATTGACTTTAGCTCTTCTCAGCAATGCAATGACCCAAGACAATTCCAAAAGACTCATGAATGCTGACCACATCCAAAGAAAGAATTATGGAGTCTGAATGCAAATTGAAGCATACTATTTTCGCTTAGTTTTTGGGTTTTTTTTGCTTTTCTCATGTTTTTTTTCCTTTTGTTCTGATTCTTCTTTCACAATATGAGTTTTGAATGCTGTGGATATGTTCTCTTACCTTGGTAATATACTTTCCAGGGATGTACCTATTGATAATAAGGTTGAAGTAGGCATTACATGAACTAACTCAGTGTTTGGGAGGCTTTGAAGGAAAGTATGGAAGAGAACAGGTACTAGACTGACTACCAAACTGAAGGTCTACAGAGCCATTGTGCTAACCTTATGGTTGTATGCCTATGAAAGCTGGATAATACATCAATGCCATGCAAGGAAACTGAATCACTTCCATTTGAATTGTCAGGAAGATTCTGAAGATCACCTGGTGGGATAAGATACCAGAAACTGAAGTTATTTCTCAAACTAAACTACTAAATATTTAAACTCTGCTTCAAAGAGCACAACTCTGATGGACTGGCCACATTGTTCTAATGCAAAATGTACTCTTGTGAAAAAGACTGTTTTATGGAGAACTCACACAGGACAAGCATTAACATGGTAGTCAGAAGAAGTAATGTAAGAACACTCTCAAGGTCTCTCTTAAAGAACTTTGCAATTGATTGTGTTACATAGAAGACACTGGCACAAGATCGCTCAGCATGATGTGCCCACATTAGAGAAGGTGCTGTGCTCTATGAGCAAAGCAGAATCAAACAGCTCAAAGGAAATGCAGGATGTACAGAGAATTGAGTGCAAATGTTCACAAAGACTATTTGTGTTCAACCTGTGGTAGAACGTAACAAGCTCGTATTGGTCTGATCTGCCACTGTTGAATACACTGAAACTTTACTCTAGCATAGTGACGTCATTTTAGTCCTCTTTGAGAATGGACAACAATCAATGTGGAAATACATTTAAAATGATTGTACATGTATAACCTATATCAGATTGCTTGCTGTTTTGGGGAGGGGAGGAGGGAAAAGAGGGAGGGAGAAAATTCTGGAACTCAAAATCTTACAGAAATGAATGTTGGAAAAAATAAAATACTATTAACTGCAAAAAACATAGGAGTTTACACAGGTCTAGACATTGCTCAGATGTGGAACTTTCCTAGTGGAGCTTCCTAATATTAGAGAGTTGCCTAGAGCAGTAAGAAAGTTAAATGACTTGCCCAGTTACGTAATTTGTATGTGTCAGAAGAGCGACTTGAACCCAGGTCTTCCTGTCTCCACATTCAGCTCTCTTGCTGATAGAAAAGTACATTTGGACTCTAGATGGAGCTGCCAAAGAGAATTTTTAATGAAAGAAAGAGAGGCTAGGGGAGTGGCAGCAGCTTAGCCTTCAGAGGGAAACTGAATATGGGATTTTAGCTGACCCAGAGTTTGAGAAAGGGGCTCTGACGTTTCCATATTTTTAGAGAGAAATCTTGTTCCTGGGCTATGGCCATGGGGCGGAGCCGGGCTTTGATCTAGGATACAGGAGCTCAATGAGCAGAAGTCAACAATGACAGGATCCTGGGCTCATTGGAAGGCCCTTTTTTTACAGATGGGAGAGGCTGAGGATGGATTTTTTTTTTTCCCTGGGTGGTGTTTGTAGTGTCACTTACCATTTATCATGGCCTGTCAGACAAGCCATTATAACATTTGCTTAAGTATTTAAGTGGCGTTTGTTCTCTCCTTTAAGCCAGGGGTAGCTGAGCCTTAATTAAAGCATATTTGCATACATTAATAGCACCCAGCTTCTCTACATTTTTAACTGTACTTTTGCATTCAAAACATGACATTTCAATAACAATAGCTGTCAGTGCCAGGGCCCTTATTTATACCACAATTACAGGTCCTGTTAATTACAGCCCAGGCTGGCTTCTCCCAGCTTCTTCTGACAAACCCTGCCTGTGCTTTGCTCAGGCTGCCTCTTCCCATGTCCCAGGGTGTGCATTTCAGCATTTAAAGAGCTGCAAAGCAGTGCACGCAGGTGGGACTCCTTTATCTCCAGCTCCTTCTGAAGTTCTGGGCCCTGGGGAGTCCAGGAAGGGACTTCCCATGCTTCTTTTACATCAGAGGAGATAGGGGCTGGCAGCTTCTGGCCAATATCCCAGTAGTTATAAATGACTGATCTAGTCTATTTAAAGTTAAGAACCACCCCGAACTCAGTTCCAGATCTGAATCTTCCCTGGGATTTAAAAAGTTGAAGGAAGGAGAATAATTGTGCTCGAGCCATAGGCAGCTGGGGAGAGTGTGGAAGGGGAAAGTTTTCATCATCAGATCCAAAATCTGCTTTGTCTTCCTGTAGGTGCCACGCCTCGGTCCTACTTCTGTCCACTGAAAGAAAAAAAGATAAATCTAATGCCCCTATCAGTTATGCTTCCTTGCCCCATCTCTTCTCCAAGCTAACTATCCTTGTTTCTCTCATCAATTGCTTTCATGGCATGATTTTTGGGCCCTTTGTTGTCTCATTTGCCACTTCTCTGGAAACACTTTATTTGTCAATGTCTCTTAAAAAGCAGCACTAATAAAGATACACAGGATGCTGGAGGTGTACCATCAGCATCTACCACAATACCTGGCACATAGTAGGTCCTAAATAAATGTGAAGTTTCACATTATTCAATTATTGAACTGAAGCTTCTTTCATCTTTGTATTCACTTAGGACAAAATTCCTTCATTCCATTTATCATGGCAAATAGTCATCTGCAGTTGATTTTCATTATAATGTTTGTTTGTTTTTAAATAACTTTTGAAAAAGATGGTAAACAACAATTCCCAAATTAGACTCAGAAGGAGTAGTCCTAGCCTTGGGCCTATTCCAGTGGCACAAAGAGGTGAGAAGGCCTAAGGCTATTCCAATCCCTACCTTTTGCCTTCCCTCTTTCCAAACAGTTCCCACCCCACCTTTCTTCTTTGCATTCATGGTATGAGGAAAATCAGGAATCAGGAAAATAAACATCCTGTGGTGTCCTAAAACTGCATAAACAGCTGGGGGCTGGGCAGAGGTTTTTCCAAAAAGTATCCTCTATGGCCAGAGGAGGATTTATGAGGAGGTGGGTGACCTATCCTGCTATTTCCCAAACATGAAGACTGGGAGAACACGTAGCACCTTCAGCAGACAAGTCCTGTTTGGGGTTCTTGGTCTCCTATCCAAACATGCCTCCCTAAGCTCCAACTACAGACATTGTTGACTGACTAACTGCTAACAATATCCATGAACTGTCTTTGATTTCAGAGAGCTTCTGCAGAATTCCTGAGACAGAGAAAGGCCACAGAAAATCAACATGGACCAGAATGTCAGAATGTAACAGGGTATGACAGACAGACTTGTTCCCCGTATACTCTTTTTGAGGAAATGGGAATATCATTTCTCTAATTATGTCTCATAGAATGTAAAGATTCAAAGGGTTGCTTGTCTTTTTGACTTGGAGAATGGGGGGGGGGGCAGCATAACAATTCAGTTAGCATATAAATAAAAATGTTGTCAAACACCTACACACAAAAGCCTTTCCAATTTGCTGAGAGAAAACCTAACATTTTAGAATGGGCCATTAGTCTTAATCCAGTGAACCCTAGAAAGAAAACTTCTCATCAGTTGGAGGACAGTGAGGACATTGCTTTTCTTACCTAGAGCTTTAAGGTCCTAGAGCCTTTTTAGAGGAAACAAGAGGTCAGCCTAGATCCAGCAAACTATAGTTAGAAACTGTAGTTTAAGAAGCCACAAAACATTTAGACTAAAATAAGAAAGTTTTCTTTTTTCACATTTCTAATTACATTATCCTACTGTGTTATTTCCAAAGTCTTACATTCTCTTTTCCTGTAAAAACAAATCCTAGCAAATGTAGCCTTGTAGACTGGAATATGTGATACGCAGGGGTAAGAAAAAGGAAGAAGAACTAGATGTCAGATTAGTAAACCTGACAGCAGCAGCAGGGCAGCTAGGTGGCACAGTAGAGAGAACACCAGGGCCTTGAAAATGGCAAACCACTCCATTATCTTCAATAAGAAAAGCCAAAATGGGGTCACAAAGAGTCTGGCCCAACTGAAAAATAAAAACAGCAGTCAAGCAGAAGAAGGTAGTGAAGGTAGTTTAAAATAGGGTATGGCAGATCTCTGAGTCCAGTAAGCCAAGCAGAAACCAGGACTAAGAAGGATCAAACAATATCTATCTATCTATCTATCTATCTATCTATCTATCTATCTATCTATCTATCTATCTATCTATCTATCTATCTATTTGGGGCTCAGGGCCCAAGGATGTTCAGTTAATTTTGTGATAAGGAAACAAAAAATAAACAAAAAAAAAAACCCAAGCCCACAAACAAACAAAACCCACCTAATATAATTGTAAACTGCCTTGAGAAACAGTGTCCAGTACAAGGGAAGTGATAGTTATAGCTAAGGTAGTATTTTCATTTCTGGGGCCTCTGGTTTTAGGATATTGGAAACCTGGAACATGAGAAAAAGAAGGTGAACAACACGGTAAGTGGGCTGACAATTATGCCATATGAAGATCATGTGGAATTATAGGCATGTAGTCTTGAGAAAAAAGACACAGGGAACATAAGAGATCTGCTGTAAAATATATAAAAAGCAGTCTTATTAAAAAATAGATTAGAATTTGATTTGTATTGTGGGACTTCTGGGTCAGATAAGCAACAAAATGGAGGACTAGATATTTTCTCTGATCCCCACAACCTCTCAAACTTCTCCAAAAGAAAAATTATATGTCAATGAGAACAACTGTAGTTGACTTCATGGTCTTGGACACTCAAAATCCAAAGGAAAGCTAAACAACACCAATAGCAGCCACAATCACAACAAAACTACAAACTGAAGCTCACTGACTCTAAACTCACTCAGCACCCCTCCCTCATTTCTTGTGCAGCCAGAAGTGACACTACACTAACAAACTCAAGGACCAAACACATGGACTTACAACAAAATCCAACCCTACACTGTGGTACTCCCACTCTCTTTCCAGTGCCCTCCATGCTATAGAAGTTTGCTTGGGTTATGACTTTCAGCATAACAACAGCCCATTATGAACAAAAATTTGTTGTGAACCACTTTCCCATAGCACCAAAACTGCAAAGCTCTGAACTGCAGGAGCTCCTATAGAACAACCTCATAGTACCAGTATGACAACTCTATGAACAGTTGGTGCTGCGTAAGAGAACTGAAGAACAGAGGAAACAGGACAGGATACCAGGATGGAACACCATGTGTGTAGGTAGTAGAGAAGGGAGGTAGAACATTCCATGAAGCCTGAGAGGAACATAGCATCATGTATAGTGTTTGGTAAAGGAAGGCAGAAGGAGAAGTGAAAAGTTCAGTTGATTATAGTTGGGTAAAGGGATCTCAGAATTCTTAAATGTGCAACTCATATATTTGTAAATGATGGCAAGATTAAGGTGGTGACCAGTTTTATGGATAAGGTAGGGTGGAGGAATAGGTGAAGGGAAGTGAGAAGTTTGAAGAAGTGAGTAGCTGTGTTGTTTGAAGAAGGTTAAATAGGCATGCTGAGGGGAGGATCTGGGGAACAAGGAAATATTGTGAGCTCAAAGACTTTGAATATAAGCAGATACAATCAGGATAACACAAGATCTAGCAGCTTCTACATTCAGGGATCAAAGGGTTTGGAATATGATATTCCAGAAGTCAAGGGAACTAGGATTAAAACCAAGCATCACATACCCAGAAAAACTGAGTATAATACTTCAGGGGAAAAATGATCATTCAATGAAATAGAGGACTTTCAAGCATTCTTGATGAAAAGACCAGAACTGAACAGAAAATTTGACTTTCAAACATAAGAATCTAGAGAAGCATGAAAAGGAAAACAGGAAAGAGAAATCATAAAGGACTTTCTAAAGTTGAACTGTTTACATTCCTACATGGAAAGACAATATTTGTAACGCTTGAGACTTTTCTCAGTATTTGGGTAGTAGAAGGATTATACACACACACACACGCATGCACACGCACACGCACACACACATGTACATGCACATACACACATATAGACAGAGAGCACAGGTGAATTGAATAATAAGGGATGATACCTAAAAAAATAAAATTTAAGGGTGAGAGAGGAATATATTAGGAGGAAAAAGGGAGAAATGGAATGGGGCAAATTATCACTCATAAAGGAGGCAAGAAAAAGCTTTTTATTTTTTTTTAAATTTATTTATTTATTTAGCTTTTTACATTCATTTTCACAAATTTTTGGGTTCCAAATTTTCTCCCCTTTTCTCCCCTCCCCCCACCCCAATACCCCAAGCAATCTAATTTTCCCTATCTCCAATCTGTCCTCTCTTCTGTCATCCCTCCCTTCCCTTGTCTCTATCATCTCTTTTCTCCTGTAGGGCCAGATGACTTTCTATTCCTCATTAACTGTATGTCTTCTTTCCTAGTTGCAACAACAATACTAAACAATTGTTCCTAAAACTTTGAGTTCCAAATTCTCCCCATCCCTCCCTCCCCACCCATTCCCTTTGGTACGGCAGGCAATTCATTATAGGCCATATCTGTGTAGCTTTGCAAATGACCTTCCTGATAGTCATGTTGTGTAAGACTAACTGAATTGCCATCCCTCCTAACCTGCCCCTCATTGTTTCTCTTCTGTCCTTTGATCCTGTCCCTCCCCAAGTGTTGACTTTCAATTACTCCCTCCTCCCTTTGCCCTCCCTTCCATCATCCCCCCCCCAATATCTCCTTCTCCCCCGCTTTCTTATACTGTAAGATAGGTTTTCATACCAAAATGAGTGTGCATTTCACTCCTTCGTTTAGTCAAATGTGATGAGGGTAAACTTTTGTTTGTTTGTTTGTTTGTTCGTTTTTTTTCCTCAGCTCTCCTCTTTTTCCCTCCACTAAAAACATCTCCTACTTGCCTCTTAAATGACATATAGTTACCCCCTTCCATTTCCCCCTCTTTCCTCTCACTACATTTCTCTCTCACCATTTACCTTAATTTCTTTTAAGGTATGGTCCCATCCTATTCAGTTCAATCTGTGCTCTCTGTCTCTGCATGTGAATGCTTGTGTGTATGTGTGTGCATGCGTGTACATGTGTATGTGTGGTCCCACCAACCACCCAGATACTGAAAAGTTTTAAGAGTTAGAAATATTGTCCTTCCCTGTATGAATGCAAACAGTTCATTTCTGGTAAGTCCCTTAATACTTCTCCTTGCTGTTTACTTTTGCATGCTTCCTCTCATTCTTGTGTTTGAAAGTCAAATTTTCTTTTCAGCTCTGGTCTTTTCATTAAGAATGATTGAAAGTCCTCTGTTTCATTGAAAGACCATATTTTCCCTTGAAGTATTATACTCAGTTTAGCGGGGTAGGTGATTCTTGGTTTCAGTCCTAGTTCCTTTGACTTCTGGAATATCCTATTCCACGCCCTTTGATCCATTAATGTAGAAGCTGCTAGATCTTGGGTTATCCTGATTGTATTTCCACAGTACTGGAATTGTTTCTTTCTAGCTGCTTGCAAGATTTTTTCCTTGAGCTGGGAGTTCTGGAATTTGGCCACAATGTTCCTAGGAGTTTCTCTTTTTGGATCTCTTTCAGGTGGTGATCGATGGATTCTTTCAATACTTATTTTGCCCTCTGGTCCTAGAATGTCAGGGCAGTTTTCCTTGATAATTTCATGCAAGACGATGTCTAGGCTCTTTTTTTGATCATGGCTTTCAGGTAGTCCCATAATTTTTAAGTTGTCTCTCCTTGATCTATTTTCCAGGTGAGTTGTTTTTCCCATGAGATATTTCACATTCTCTTCCATTTTATCGTTCTTTTGGTTTTGTTTGGTGATTTCTTGGTTTCTCATAAAGTCATTAGACTCCATCTGTTCCATTCTAATTTTGAGAGAACTATTAAATTCAGTGAGCTTTTGAGCCTCTTTTTCCATTTGGCTCATTCTGCTTTTGAATGCATTCTTCTCCTCATTGGCTTTTTGAACCTCTTTTGCCAATTGAGTGAGCCTATTTTTCAAGGTGTTAATTTCCTCAGCATTTTTTTGGGTCTCCTTTACCAAGATATTGACCTTTTTTTCATACTCTTCTTGCATCTTTGTCATTTCTCTTCCCAGTCTTTCCTCCACCTGTCTAACTTGCTTTTCAAAATCCTTTTTAAGCTCTTCCAAGGCCTGAGCCCACCCAACACCCCCCTGGGGTGTCTGGGGTACTGAGGCCCCACCCTCCACATCTTTCCCTGATGGGAAAAATATGTTCTCGTCCTCCCCATCAGATCTGAAGGTCGGGATCATTTGCATTTGTTGGAAAAAACTCTCTAAAGTCTTATTTTTCTTCCCCTTTCTAGGCATTTTCCCAGCCAGTTACTTGACTTCTGAGATTCCTTTCCACCCCCGCCTGGATCCGCCCAGCTAGTGCTTGGCCTCTGAGATTCAAATGCGCTTTCCTGCGGCAAGCTTTAGTTCTGGCGCAGGGGTGGGGGCAGGGCCGCCTTCTAAGCTTGGGCCCTCAGGGGCTTTCTGCAGAGACTTTCAGGAATGGTGGGGGCGGGGTGGGGGGCCCCGCCTGCTGTGCTCAGCTCCCTTGGGGGTTTTATTCAGAGGCGTTCAGCAGTAGAGCAGGGTGGGGGCAGGGCCGTCTCCCCTGCTCGGCTCCCTCAGGTTGGAAAGACCTTCAGTATTGAAGATCCTACCTGCTGCTGGGGGATTCCTGAGTCCCAGGCCGCTGCCGCCTCAGCCGCCCGCCCACGCCTCTGCCTCCGCCGCTTCCTGCCCCCGTCTCTGCCGCCACCACTTCCTCCCGAGGGGGCCCGAGTCACGGAGACGCTCCGCTCCCCTTCCCTATCGCAGCCTTCTTTCTTACTGACCTGTAGCTTCTGTGGGTGGAGGGACTTTCCCAGTTGCCAGAGCTTCCCCCGGAGCTTTCCTCTCTGAAGTCTGCTCGGGTCAGCTTCTCTGGGGCCGCGGCCAGGGGTGGGGGTGGGGTCCGCTTTCCGAGGTGCGATGGACCCCGGGGACGGCTTTCCAGGGTTCAGTGGAATGGAAATCTCTTCCCCTATGTTTATGCACCCCCTGCAGAGATTCAGAATTTATGGGGATCTCCTTTTACCTCAATTCCATGGGTTGTGGGCTCGGAGCTCGTAAATGTGCGTCCTTCTACTCCGCCATCTTGGCTCCGCCCCCAAAAAAGCTTTTTATATAGAGAAGAAAAGGGAGGAGTTGAGAGGGAAAAAGGAAAGCTTACTCTCCACATTTGGCTTAAGGAGGGAATGACATCTTCACTCAGTTTGGCATGAAAGTATATCTTGCACTACCGAAGGGTAGAGGAGAAGGGGACAGGTGGGGTGAGGGGGATGATAGAAGGAAGGGCAAATGGGAGAAGGGAGTAATCAGAAGTAGACACTTTTGGGGAGAGACAAGTTCAAAAGAGAGAACAGAATAAATGAGAGGCAGGATAGGATGGAGGGAAATATAGTCTTACACAACATGACTATTATGGAAGTCTTTTGGAAGGCTACACATATATAGCATATATTGAATTGCTTGCCCTCTTAGTGTGGATGGGAGGGGAGGGATGAAGGGAGAGAAGTGAGAATTCAGAGTATTAGGAATGAATATTGAGAATTGTTTTTGCATGCAACTGGGAAATAAGAAATACAGGTAATAGAGTATAGAAATCTTTCTTGCCCTACAAGAAAAGAGAAGAAGGGAATAAGGGAAGGGAGGAGTATGATAGAAGGGAGGGCATATTGAGGAAAGAGGTAATCAGAATGCAAGGCATTATGGTGTGGGGGGAGGAGAGAGATGGGGAGAAAATTTGCAACTCACAATTTTGTGGAAATGAATGTTGAAAGCTAAAAGTAAATAAATAGATAAAAAAAACACAAACTAGAATCTGCAATGGCAAATCTCACCAAAGAAACAAAGGACAGAATGATAGATTGAGAATGCAAATATACAGAAGTGAAGGAAAATCTGGAAGAAGAAAAGAAAAGGTGCTCATTGTGCGAGAAAATATACTGAAAGAAGAAAGGATGCATAAAGACAACCTAAGAATCAAAGGTCTCTCTAAAGAACATTACATGGAAAAAATAACAATTTTAACATCATATAGGAAATAACATCATTATAGGAAATAATAGACGACAATTACCTAGAATTTCTGAACAAAGAAAATGAAATTCCAATTGAAAGATTTGAGAGCTTGACTCTAGAAAGGGAAAAAAAAACCAACCCAAGGCTACAAAGTCTAAGAACCAGTGGTTAAATTTCATAATTCAATTCAGAAATAAAAAGTTCTGCAAGAAATTGAGGGAAAAAACCTTCAAATACAAAGGAAAAGAAATTCAAATAATGCAAGACTTCTGCACCCACCAGAAAATATAGGATAGAATGGAATAATGTGTTCAGAAGTACAATGGAGATCAGACTGAAGTTCAAGATAACCTTCCCTGCAAACCTGAGCTTGACTATACATACAAAAGATAAGTGTTCTACAGTAAAGAGGCATTTGAAACAATTTTTTCAAAAGCAAGTCAGAACTGAAGAGATTATTTACTTCTCAGATACCCTAGACAACACAAATGCAGGAGAGGTGAATAAACCCAATAGGTAAAAACAGCAAAGAGTAAGATAGACAGCAAAAAGACCATCTAGATGCTTAAATACTTCTATAGCAAAAGAGAGTGGGGAATCACAACTTGAAAAAAATAATATTAAAGATAGATGGGGGAAAATAAAAATTTAACTCTCATGACTTTAAGTGGGAATAGATTAAATAAAATCTACTAAAGCAAAAAAGTGACAGATTTGATAAGAAAATAAAACTCTAATATCTGTTGATTACATACATGTTTTCAAAACAAAGACATACACAAAATAAAACTAAGGAATGAAAAAAATTTACTATGCCTCAACTGAATTTTAAAAAGCAGGAGTTGTAATCATGCTATCTGACAAAGAAAAACCAAGCATTAAAAAATTTTAAAAGGACAAAAAAGAAACTATATTATGCTGAAATGTATCTAGGACACAGAGCTATTAGCAAACAAATGCAACAAGCCAGAAATAGTTACTATATCCCTTATAGTTACTATATCCCTTATATACAATAAAAATAATATTTGGGTAAGGGACCACAAACAAAAGACACAGACTACAACGCACACTTAACAATGAAATCTTAAATAATGAGTGGGTCAAAGAATAAATTATAAAAACTATCATGAACTATGTAAAAGAAAATTATAACTCTGAAACAACATACAAAATTTTCTGTGATGCAGCTAAAGCAGTCTCCAGTGTGTGTGGGCACAGGGAGGAGAAGAATCATATCCTATTTCTGAAAATATAGGAAAAGAGTGTTAATGAACTGAATATGCATTTTTAAAATATCTAGAAAGTCAATAAATAAATCTAAAATAAGCACAAAAGAGAATACGTTAAGCATTGAAGGGGAAGTATATAAATTGGAAACAAAATAAAAAATCCATAGAAATGAATACTAGACCAAAAGCTGATTCTTAGAAAAGGAAATTTGATAAATTCTTAGCTAATATAATTAAAAAGAAGAGAGAGAAAAAGCAAATCAAATAATAGCAAATGAAGAATTTAGAAATCATAGCAAACCAGAAGAAATAAAAGGAATACCCTGAACATAATAAACATAGTTATATGCCAACAAAACTGAAAACAGAAAAGAAATAGAGGGGTACTTACAAAAATATAACAAACCCAAACTATCAGAAGACTAGATAGAAGGAAAGGAATGTATATAATGTCACCTTTCTGTTAGGCATTATGCTAAGCACTTTTTGTAAATATTCTCTCATTTGATCTTCCTAACAACCCTGCAAGGTAAGTGCTATTATAGCCTCATTTTACAGTTGAAGCAAACATGGCAAACAGTGGTAAAGTGACATGCCTAGACTCACATCTTTTTGTCTTCAGGCTAAGCACTCTATCCATGTGACTCCAGCTGCTGATTTAAAATACAGATCTTAAAACTCAGAAAAGCATAAGAAAATAGATCTAACTATAAAAGGAACTACTAAAGGAAAAAATTCCTGGGCCTGATGAATTCTCTGTAGAGTTCTACACAAAGAACACACAGTATCACTACTCTACAAATTATTCAAAAAAAATGAGAAAGTACCCTACCAGAATTCTTTTATGAGACCAACATTGTCCTAACACTGAAACCAGGAAAAGATACAACAAAAAAGAAAACTACAGGCCAACCTATAGGTTCATGAATATTGACTCAAATTTTAAAACAATATTCTGTCTAACAGACTATAATATTTTTTCCAAGAAATCATTCATTATGGCCATATGAAATTTATACCAGGGATGCAATGTTTCTTCACCATTAGAAAAATAATTAATATAATTAATAATATTTATAAAATTAATATCAATTAAAACCAGCACATACAAAGATTATCTCAAAAGATGCATCTTTGGCAAAGCACAATACACTTTTATGCTAAAAATGCTACAAAGTGTATACACAGGAATAGAGGGGCCTGATTTAAAAATATCAACAGCATTTATCTAAAACCAAAAACAAGCATCAGGGGTGGAGCCAAGAGAGTGGAGTAGAAAGACACACATACGCAGAGTCTCCCCCTACAGCCCATAAAATACCTGTAGAGAGGGACTCCCAACAAATTTTGGAGCAGCAGAAGTGGAGTATAACAGGGTAGAGGAGATTTCCAGCCCAGGGTGACCTGAAAGGCCCACGGGAAACATGAGTTGCAACAGACGTGAAGCAGACCACAGAGCCCAGTGCAGCACTGGCCACGTGGTGCACGGCTTTCAAACAGCCACTGAGGGCGGAATCTCTAGTCACGGGAATCCCCAGTAGCAGAAGCGGGTTCAAAGATCCCTCAATCCACAGGCACCAAAGGTCAATGATGGGTTTTTTCCAGCTGGCCAGGAAGGGAGAAGGGCCTTCCCACAGCTCCTGCAGCAGGCAGCTGCCTCAGAGGCTACATCACAGGCACAGCAGCTGCATACATTTTTGGAGCTTAAAACCCTGGGGGGATTGAAGAGCTGATTCTTGCCCCTGCCCTGTGTGGAGGCCCTGTGTGAGCTGTCTTTGTCTCACACTGAATGGTGGCCATGCCCATCCACCTTATCTGAAAATCAGCCTCCAGTGCTGACTAAGGAAGTGGAGGCCAGGTGGCCTTGGAGAGGTAACTGCTAAGATTCTGGGCACAAAAATCCCTCTCTTTATCCAGACCAGTACACACTTGATCGTGCCACATTGGAGGAACTGAGATCTCACAGATTCCCAGAGCATACCCTACTCTTGACAAAGGACGCAAAAGTAAAGTAACTGGTTGGGAAAAATGACCAAAAAAAAGGGGAAAAAAATAGGACCATAGAAGATTGCTTTCTTGGTGAACAGATATCTTCTCCCATCCTTTCAGATGAGGAAGAACAATGCTTACCATCAGGGAAAGACATAGAAGTCAAGGCTTCTATATCCCAAACATGCAAAGTAAATATTCAATGGGCTCAGGCCATCAAAGAGCTCAAAAAGGATTTTGAAAATCAAGTGAGAGAGGTGGAGGAAAAGCTGGGAAGGGAAATGAGAGAGATGCAAGAAAGGCATGAAAAGTGGGTCAACACCTTGCTAAAGGAGACTCAAAAAAATGCCGAAGAAAATAACACCTTGAAAAATAGACTCACTCAATTGGCAAAAGAGATTCAAAAAGACAATGAGGAGAATAATGCTTTAAAAAGTAGAATTAACCAAAGGAAAAGGAGGTTCAAAAGCTCACTGAGGAAAATAGTTCTTTAAAAATTAGAATGGAATAGATGGAGGCTAATGACTTTATGAGAAACCAAGAAATCACAAAACAAAACCAAATGAATGAAAAAATGGAAGATAATGTGAAATATCTAATTGGAAAAACAACTGACCTGGAAAATAGATCCAGGAGAGACAATTTAAAAATTATGGGACTACCTGAAAGCCATGATCAAAAAAAGAGCCTAGACATCATCTTTCATGAAATTATCAAGGAAAACTGCCAAAATAAGTATTGAAGGAATCCACCGAACACCGCCTGAAAGAGATCCAAAAAGAGAAACTCCTAGGAACATTGTAGCCAAATTCCAGAATTCCCAGGTCAAGGAGAAAATCTTGCAAGCAGCTAGAAAGAAACAATTCCAGTATTGTGGAAATACAATAAGGATAACACAAGATCTAGCAGCTTCTACATTAAGGGATTGAAGGGTGTGGAATAGGATATTCCAGAAGTCAAAGGAACTAGGACTCAAACCAAGAATCATCTACCCAGCAAAACTGAGTATAATACTTCAGGGGAAAATATGGTCTTTCAATGAAACAGAGGACTTTCAAGCATTCTTGATGAAAAGACCAGAGCTGAAAAGAAAATTTGACTTTCAAACACAAGAATGAGAAGAAGCATGAAAAAGTAAACAGCAAAGAGAAGTCATAAGGGACTTACCAAAGGTGAAATGTTTACATTCCTACATGGAAAGATAATATTTGTAACTCTTAAAACTTTTCAGTATCAGGGTAGTTGATGGGACCACACACACACATACACACACACTCATGCACAGATGCACACACATGTACACGTGTGTGCACACACTTACACACACGCATGCACATACAGACACGGAGAGCACAGAGTGAATTGAATAGGATGGGACCATATCTTAAAAGAAATTAAGGTAAATGGTGAGAGAGAAATGTAGTGGGAGGAAAGAGGGTGAAATTGAATGGGGTAAATTATATCTCATTCAAGAGGCAAACAGGAGACTTTTCAGTGGAGGGAAAAAGCGGGGAGGTGAGAGAAAAAAACATGAAGCTTACTCTCATCACATTTAACTAAAGGAAGGAATAAAATGCACAGTCATTTTGGTATGAAAACCTATCTTACAATACAGGATAGTGGGGGAGAAGGGGATAAACATGGTGGCAGGATAATGGAAGGGAGGGCAGTGGGAGGAGGGAGAAATCTTGGGGAGGGATAGGATCAAAAGAGAGAATAGAAGAAACGGGGGGCAGGATTGGATGGAAGGAAATACAGTTAGTCTTACACAACATGACTATTATGGAAGTCATTTGCAAAACTACACAGATATGGCCTATACTTGAGTTGCTTGCCTTCCCATAGGGAATGGGTGGGGAGGGAGGGATGAAGAGAAGTTGGAACTCAGAGTTTTAGGAGAAATTCTTGAGCATTGTTCTTGCAACTAGGAAATAAGGTAATGGGGTATAGAAATTTATCTTGCCCTTCAGGACAAAAGAGAAGATGGGGATAAGGGAAGGGAGGGATGTTAGAAAGGAGGACAGAATGGTGATTGGGGTAATTAGAATGCTCGACGTTTTGGGGTGGGGGAGGGGAGAAATGGGGAGAAAATTTGGAACCTAAAATTTTGTGGAAATGAATGTTGAAAACTTAAATAAATAAATCTAAATACAAAAAAAAAGCCAAGCATCATCTGTAATTGGGATACACTAGAACATTCTCCAATAAATGGGGAGTGAAAAAGGATGCCTATTCTTCCTACTATTATTTGGTATAGTTCAGGAGATGCTAGAAACATCAAGAAGATAAGAGAAAGAAATTAAAGGTATGAATCTAAGTATAGAGGAGATAAAACTATCGCTACTTGCTGATGACATGATGGTTTACTTGGAAAATCCTAGGTAATCAGCAAAGATACGAAAAGTGAGTCAATTGATGGCTTCAACATGATTGCAAATTCCAAAATAGAACCTTAAAAATCAATAGCATTTCTATATAATAGAAACAAAATACAAGAAGTAGTCATAGAAAGGAAACTCATACTACAAAAAAATTACAAAATGAATAACACATCTGAAGATTGACTTACCAAAGCACACAAAAGACTTGTGTAAATTAATTTACAAAGTGCTCCATAAAGAAAAAACAAGCAATTTCAATAGCTGGAGAAAATATTTGGTGTTCATGAATGAACAATGCCAATACAATAAAAATGATATTACTACCAAAATTAATTCACAGCTTTAATTCTATATCAATCAGAGGGGATATTTTTATAGAACTTTATAAAATCATAACAAAATTCATTTGGAAAAGCAGAAGATCTAGAATATCAAGGGAAACGAAAAAAGTAGAAAGGTAAAATAGCACTTCTAGACTTCTAATTATAATATAAAGCAGCAGTCATCAAAACCATCTGACAATGGCTTAAAAAGAGAGAGAGATCAATGGAACAGACTAGACAAGTGAGAATTAGACACAAGAGAACTCAATAACCCAGTGTTTGATAAGGTGGAAAACATAAATTGCCAAGGAATATAAGACACCTTTTGATTAAAAAAAAAAAGCTTCTGAGAAAACTATAAAGCAGTCTGGTCAAAATTAGACTTAGATCAACACCTTATGCTATAGACTACAATGCATTCTAAATGAATATGTGATTTTTTTAAATAAACGAATATTTTCTTTTTTTATTAAAATATTTTGTTTTCGGTGTTCTTCCCCGCCTTCCCCTCCTTCCCCCTGCCTCCCCACTCCCTCTTTGAGACAACATTCAATCTTACATAGGTTCTATACATACATTTCTATTAAATACATTTTTATCTTAGTCATGTTGCCTAGAAAAATTAAAATGAATGGGAGAAACCATAAAACAAAACAAAACATAATATCAAAGAAAATGGTCTGCTTCATTCTGACATCCAATTCCATAGTTCTTTCTCTGGATATGGAATGTGTTTTGCCTCAGGAGTCCATTGGGAATTTTTCAAATCCTTGCGTTTCAATGAAGTACTAAGTCTACCAGAAAAATTTCTCACACACTGTAGCTGTTGCTGTGTACAAATTTCTCCTGGTTCTGCTCCTTTCACTCAGCATCAGTTCATATAAGTTTGAGGCCTCTCTGAAGTCTTCTTTTTCTTCATTTCTCATAGCACAGTTGTATTTCCCTACATTCATATACTACAATTTGTCCAGTCATTCCCCAATTGATAGGCACTCCCTTGTCTATATAGTGTTGCAATTAACTGTTCTTTAAATGTTTTGATAGAATTCACTTTTAAATCCATCTGATCCTGGAGATGTTTTCCTAGGGAGTTCGTTGATAGCTTATTCAATTTCTTTTTCTGAGATAGGGTAATTTAAGTATTCAACTTCCTCTTCTGTTAATCTAGGCAATTTATATTTTTTTAAAATAACTATCTATTTCATTAAGATTGTTGAATGTATGGGCATAAAGTTGGGCAAACTAATTTCTAATTATTGTTTTAATTTCCTCCTCACTGGAAGATAGTTCACCCCTTTCTTTTGATATTGGTAATTTGGTTTTCTTCTTTCTTTTTTTAATCAGATTGACCAAAGGTATATCAATTTTATTGTTTTTTTCATAAAACCAACTCTTGGTTTCATTTATTATTTCTACAGCTTTCTCAATCTAAATTCTATTAATCTCTCCTTTGGTTTTCAGTATCTTTAATTTGTTATTTTCTTAGGGATTTTCAATTTGATCTTCTTCAAGCTTTTTTATCTGCATGCCCAATTCATTGATTTCCTCTTTATCTATTTTATTCATATAGGTATTCAAAGATATAAAGCATCCCCTAAGAACTGCTTTTGCAGTATCTCGTAAGATTTGGTAGATTCTCTCATTATCGTTATTCTCTTTAATGAAATTGTTGATTGTTGCTATGATTTGTTGTTTAACCCACTCATTCTTTAGGATTAGATTATTTAGTGTCCAATTAATTTTTGGTTTATCTATCCATGGCCTTTGATTACATATAACTTTTATTGCATTATCATCTGAGAAGGATGCATTGACTATCTCTGCCATTCTGTACTGAATTGTGAGGAGTTATGTATGGAGTACATGGTTAATTTTTGGATATGTGCCATATACTGCTGAGAAAAATGTATATTCCTTTCTATCCCCATTCAAGAGATCTAAAATATTTACCTTATCCAGAGTTTTATTCACCTCCTTAACTTCTTTCTTCTTTATTTTGAGGTTAGATTTATGAAGTTCAGAGAAGGGGAGGTTGAGGTCCCTCACCAATGTAGTTTTGCTATCTATTTCTTCCTGTAACTCCCTCAACATCTCCTGTTAGAAGTTGGATGCTATACCACTTGGAGCATACATGTTTAGTAATGATATTGATTCATTGTCTATGGTGTCTTTTAGCAGTACGTAGTTTCCTTCCTTATCTATTTTGATTAGATCTATTTCTGCTTTTGCTTTGTCTGAGATTAGGATTGCTGTCCCTGCTTTTTTTACATCAGCTAAAGCACAAAATATTCTGCTTCAACTTTTTATTTTTAACCTGTGTGTATGCCCCCATTTCAAATTTCTTTCTTATCAACAACATATTGTTGGATTATGGTTTTTAATCCATTCTGCTATCCATCTCCATTTTATGGAAGAATTCATCCCATTCACATTTATGATTAATATCTGTGTCTTTCCCTCCTTCCCCCTGTTTATGCTTTTAATTCTCCCTTCTCCCTTCCCTTCCAGAATAGAGTTTAAATTTTTGACCACTGCCTCCCTCAGTCTTCCCTTACTTCTTTCAGCCCCCCTCCCTTTTACTCCCCTTTTCCCTTACTACTTCTTCCCTCCTTTCTAGCCTCCCCTCCCTTTTCTTTCCCTTTTCCCCTCCTACTACCTATAGAACTAGCTAAATTTCTATACTTAACTGAGTTTGTTGTTCCCTCCTTGAACCAAATCAGATGAGAGTAAATCTCAAACAATGCTCATCTCCCTCCCATATTTCCCTCTTCTGTACCATATTTTGTGGCTCTTCCTGTGATGTAATGTACCTTTTTCTGCCTACTCCTTTTCACATCTCCCATTACAATCCCTTTTCACCCTTAAATCACCTTTTAATCATCACATCATTTACCTTATACTTGCTTCCTCTATATATGTAAATCCCTTTTATAAATCATAATAAATGTACAATTCTCAAGATTAACAAGTATCATCTTCACTTAGAGGGATGTAAACTGTTTGCTCATGTTGAATAACAAGTTTTTTTTCCCTGATTCTCTTTTTATGCCTCTCTTGAGACCTGTTTTTGAAGATCAAATTTTCTATTGAACTCTGGTCTTTTCATCAGGAAGGTTTAGAAATCCCTTATTTCATTGAATGCCAGTCTCCTTGCCTCAAATATTATGCTCAACTTTGCTGGGTAGTTGATCTTTGGTTGTAGTCCCAGCTCCTTTGTTTTACAGAATATCATATTCAATCCTTTTGATCTTTTAATGTAGAAGCTGCCAGGTCCTGTATGATCCTGACTATAGCTCCTCGATATTTGAATGACTTCTTTCTGGCTGCGTGCAGATTTTTCTCCTTCATTTGCTAGTTCTGGTTTTTTCACAAGATTCCTTGGTGGTCTTAGTTTGAGAATCATTTCAGGAGGTGAGGGGTGGATTCTTTCAATCACTATTTTGCCCTCTAGATCTAGGACTCTGGGGAGTTTTCCTTGACAATTTCTTGGAAGATATTATCCTGGCTCTTCTGGTAGACCAATAATTCTCAGATTTTCTCTTCTGAATCTATTTTCCATGTCAGTTCTTTTTCCAGTTAAATACTTTACATTTTCTTCTATCTTCATTCTTTAGATTCTGTTTGACTGATTCTTGATGTCTCAGAAAGTCATTACCTCCTACTTGTCTGATTCTAATTTTTATTAAATTGTTTTCTTCAGTTAACTTTTGCATCTCCTTTTCCTTCTGTCCAATTATTCCTTCTAAGGAGTTATTTTCTCCAGTTAGTTTTTGTACTTCCTTTTCCATTTGTCCAATTTTCCCAGTTGGGTTTTGTGTTTCTTTTTCCATTTGTCCAATTTTCCTCTTTAAGGAGCTGTTCCCTTCAGTGAATTCTTTTTTCCTATTTTTAAAATCATTAGCCAGTTTTTCTTCTATTTCTCTAATTTGGCTTTTGAAATCCTTTTTTGACCTCTTCCAAGAATGCTCTTTGGGCTTGTGATCAGTTCGTATTCCCTTTTGAAGTTTCAGAAGGGCATACAGCCTCATTTCTGAGCTCTTTGGTATTCATGCTTTGGTTCTTGTTCCCAAAGATTGATTCTATAGTCTTTTCTTTTCTGGCTTAAATCTTGTTCATGATAATTACCTTTTTCCTGGCTTTTAAAGTAAATCTCTGCTTCTGGGTACAGGGGCTCTGTCCCACAGTTCTTGTGCCTTGAATTTGAGGCCTTATGTGTAGTGGTCTCTAGTTCTTTCAGCTGGAAGGTAAATTGCTGCTGCTTACCTGGTGCTGAGCTGGTTGGGGTTGGAAAGCAGAAGCCAGATGAAGTCTTTCTGAGTTTCCCTACAGTTACTCTGCAACTAGCTGTGTTAAATGTGGGGGAGGGGTGTCTGGCCACAGGAGGTCTCCTCTGCTGAGTTAGAGCATAGGCAAGCTCAGAGGTTGGTGATTCCATCTGTGCTAGTGTCTTCCTGCACTAGTCCCCCTTCAGCAACAGCAAGAGGGACTCTCCTTAGTTATTTTCCTCACCTCATGGGCTAAGAGACTGTTTCCCATTTCACCTGATTCCACTGTTTCAGGATTTTTCCTGGGGGAATATTCTCTTAACTCTTCAAGGTCAACAAGGGGAGGGAGATAGCAATTACTGATCACTCTGCCATCTTGGCTCCCAGAAGTTCAATTAAGTGACTTACAGACTTTGAATGTGTGGGTTGATGATCTCCAGAGTGGCTACTGCAATTACCTGAGGTTCTGTGCTTCTCTCTCCCTCAGTTTCACCAGACTCCCATCCTGAGCTGATATGTTTGAGAATCTGCAGGACATCTGCAGCTTCAGATCACCTGGGGGATTCCTGCTCAGCCCTGCCATAGCAGGGTCCATGCTAGTACAGCCTGTGCACTGTGCTCTGTGTACTCCTCTAGCCCCATGCAACAGATCCTTCCCATCAACATTCCAGTCTGTCCTGGGCTGGAAATCTCCCACAGTCTGTCTCCTATTGGATTCTGCTCCTCCAAAATCTGTTCAGATTCTCTTTTTAGAGGCATCTGAATGAGTTTGACCTATAGCTTAGGTGAGTAGTTGCTCTCACTCTGCCATCTTGGCTCTACCCTGATAAGTTATTTTAATAAGAAAGTTTGTACTATTAGAAATTAGAAGAGAAGTAGATCATATATGTCTTTCCACTATGACTAAGAGATGTCAGCTCAATCAAATAAGAGATAGAACCAATGACAAAAGATAAAATGCATAATTGATTACTTCAAATTGAAAAGCTTATGCACAAACAAAATTAATACATCTAGGACAAAAAAAGAAGTTGCTGAATGGGAAAAAATCTTTTTATCAATTTTTTTCTCATAAGGGTTTGATATCCAAGATAAACAAACAATAAATATATATGACATAGCCATTTTACAATAGATAAATGGCCAAAGCATATAAACATTGTTCACATAAGACTTGCAAAGCATTCACAACCACATGAAAGAATATTCCAAATCAACAATAAGACAAGGGCAATTTTAAAAGAAAAAAAAACCCTTGGTATTGTTTAAACAACCTCACAACCTGAAAATTGGCAAAAATGACCAAAGATGGCAATAGTCAATGTTGGAGGTGTTGGGGAATGATAAACCCATTGTTACATTGTTGATGGAGGTGTGAAATGGTACAACCATTTTAGAAAGCAATTTAGAATTGTGCAAATAAAGTGATTAAATTGTATGCACCCTCTTGAACCAGAGATTCCATTATTGGGCTTATATTCCAAGGAGGTTACCAATAAAAAATACACCCAAATATTATGTACAGTTACATGCTTTAAAAACTGTACTTTTTGTGATAGTTAAGAATTAGAAATAAACCAGATGTCCATCCACTGAGGATGTGATATGTGAATATAATGGAATATTTCTGTACTATAATAAATGATATCTGATGAATCTAGAGAAACATGAGATCTACATGAACTGAAACAGAGTAAAGTGAGAACTAAGACAGCAATATACACAGTAAGTACAATATAAATGGAAAACACACACACACCAAAATTAAAGTAAATGCAACAAAATTATAAAGATCAAACAGAACTCAAAGACATATGAAAGGACACTCTGACCTACCCCTTCATGGAGACAGGAGGTCCATAGTTGTTACATATTGCACATGTTGAATATTTTTTTGGACTTTTTTAATGTATTGATCAGTTTTGCTGATTTTTTTCTCCTCTCTAAAATATAACATTTGTTAAATGGGATGGCTCCCTGGGAGGGGAAGGAAGGATACTTGGAGTTACTATGATGATGTAAGAAAAAAAAATTTCCATAAAAACTTGTTTATAAAAGAGGGAATTGGACTGCTAGTCCCCAAAGGATAGAACTAGAGGGGATGGATAGACTGTTGTGGAACAAATTTCTGTTCATCCTCAACTCCCGGTTCTTTCTCACTATCACCACCATTTCCATCCAATCTGTTCCCAAGGTTTGTTGATTTTACCTTGGTAACATATCTTGCATACCTGCCCTTCTGTCCTCTAACATTGCCACCATTCTGCTGTATCATCTCATGCCTAGACTATGGCAATAGCCTGCTGGTTGGCCCTCCTGCCTCAAGTCTCTCCCCATTTCATTCTTTCTTCCACTCAGCTATCAAAGTGATCTTCATAAAGCACATATCTGACTACATCATCCCACAGTAGTTCCAGAGACTCTCTTACCTTCAGGATTAAATATAAGATTCTCTGGTATTTGTAACCCTTCACAAGATGACCCCCTCCTATCCTAATATTTTTACATTTTGCTCTCCTCTAAATAGTCTGAGATCCAGTGACATTGACCTCCTTGATGTTCCTTAAACATTTCATCTTCTTACTCCAGAGTACATGGAACACTGTCCCTCCTCATGTCTACTCCCTGGCTTCCTTGAAGTTCTAGCTCAGATCCAATCTACAGAAAGCCTATTCCAGTTTCCCTTAATGCTTGTCACCTTTGTTCTATATCTTCAATTTGTCCTGTATATATCTTGTTTGTACCTAGTTTGTGTGTGTGTGTGTGTGTGTGTGTGTGTTTGTTATCTCCCCCATTAGACTATGAGCCCCTTAAGAGTAGGGACTATCTTTTACCTTTCTTTGTATCCTTAGCACTTAGCACAATGACTGGTATATAGCAGTCACTGAATAAATATTTATTGACTATGTAGATATGTGTATATAGAAATGTAAGTATATGCTGTATGTGAACATATGTATGAACGTGGAGGTTTGTATATTAAGATGTATGTGCATTTACATAGGAATATTTGCTACATTTTTATACTACCAGATACATGTGTGGTTATGCATTTAGGTATATGAGAACATATATTGCCTCTTAAAGCAATATTTCAAAACTTTAATAAACCCAAGATCTTGTCATTGTGAGTACTGATTACAACCTGTCCACATCTTTATTTCTGTTCAATTTTTGTCCATATCTTCCTATAAATCCTTCCATAGAATCTATCCATGTTGTAAAGGCCTAAGTCTTTGCATGCTTGGTATCACTAAAGCACTTGGATGTTTACTTATCATCTCTCCCTTTTTTCTACATGGCACTGTCCTGATACTTCTTGGCCTTAGCTAATCAGAGAACAGACTGCATAACCTGCTTATGACTGCCATGTGCCTCTCCATTACTCTTTGGGTCAATTTCAACCACTAAACAATCAAAAAATATTTATTAAGTACCTACTGTGTATGAAAGGTGCTGGGCATTAAAACAGAAAACTTTGGTTTTTCAGAAAGTATAATATTTCAAGGACTGACTGCCATATAAGACCCTTGGGAAAAGTTGATGTTAAAAAAAAAGGTAAGCGTTTGTGTTGCAGAGATCTTGGGGTCATTAAAAGCATTAAGATTTCCTGAATGCATTACAAGCCTGCTGTTTACCTCCTGTGAAGTTCTGTCCCCCACTTGTTCCCATCTCAACTGCCTGCCCTAGATATAGGTATAGAACTTTCCTGTATAGTTTGTTCTGTCACTCACTTTTGAGTGAGTGTAAGGGTAAGCAAAGTAGGATCTTTTGCTGTTTTTGTTTTAGTATAATCAAGTGCCTCTGATTGAATTTTGCCTTTATCAACCAAAAGTCTTTACTAAGAGTAAAGTATAGAAACAACAGTTCCTTTAACTTGAAGTAGTATATGTATTTGTATTGTTAATGTGATTAAAGATCTTCCCCATCCATTAATGGGCCTTCCCATTGAAGGGATTTTGATTAGGGAACATTTGTAGGAAGGCCCTTTTGTTAATGAGGCACTGGTTCTCAAGGGCTGGGAAGCCCTCTGACTCTAAAAAGAGTAAAAATAATTTGAGGGTGAGGTTTTATTTTGGAGCTTAATTTTTGGAAGAAGGTTTGTGTGCCAGACAAGACTCTGGGAAGCCACTAAGGAGCCTGCTGTCTTTGAAAACCTAGATGTTGTTGTTTCCTTCTCTGGCAACAGATAATTACCAGATAGTTAGACCTGTCAATTTGTGATATATGTATTGCTTATGTCAGAATTTAGAAATACTGTCTGTTGATTTCCAGAATTAAGTGAATGATATATGTGTTTGATTAAAGGAGATTGTTAACCCCTCAAAACTTGCCTTTCCTTTTAGAAAAGCAGATCAAAGAACCTGTGATAGCAGGCGCCCCCGTGTATGTCAGGGTGCTTACTGATACAGTGAGTAATCATGGATCTAATTTACAAGATCCTGTAATGGTCTGAGGTTTGGAACAATTGCAAGATCATAGATTTAGAACTAGAATGAACTTTCAATGTAATCTAGATAAGCTTCTTCAGTTTACAGATGTTTGCCTCAATTTCCTCAGAGGTAAAATGAAGATAATAATATCACCTACCTCATTTGAATTATATGAGATAATATTTATAAAGCACATAATACAGTACCGGGTATATATTAGACACTATATAAATGCTTATTCTCTTTCTCACTTCTCCCAAGGTCACACAGGTAATAAATAACATAGTCAGAATTTAAATTTGGGTGCCTGACTTGAGTCACCACGCCAAGATCAACTGTTCTTTCAACTGTATTACATTGAATCTGTGCAAACTTAATCTGTTCTTAGCTCTTCTTTCCAACTCTAGTGGTTTTAAATATCATTTCTTTTTTCTTAAATAGTACATCAGATAGCTATGGTGTAAGAATACAACTAGGATGATTCGTTTGTCATTGATGAAAAATAACAAACTTTCCTATTTCTATTAACAGCCTCACATTATTCTACTCTCCTTGGTGCATAACAATATTCCACTATCCCATTCCTCACATAGCCAATTCATTGCCAAATCTTATAGTTTCTACCTTTCTAGCATCTCTCACACCTGACTCATCTCCACTCATGGACCATCCCCCTGGTTCTCATCTTTATCACCTCTCACCTCTTAATTTTTCTCCCTGTGGGGAGGAGCCAAGATGGCAGAGTAGAAAGATTCACATATGCTAGCTCTGAACCCACAGCCCATAATTCCCTGTAAAGAGGAACTCCCAACAAATTCTGGAGCAGTGTAAGCCACACAGCAATGGAGTGGAAGAGATTTCTGTTCCAGAGAGCCCTGAAAAACTGGCACCAAAGGTCTGTCATGCACCAGACCCAGAGCAAAGCCCAGCCCTGCCTTGGCCACACGGCCCCTAGAGGACCAGATGAAAGCAGGCTTCAGGGAAGGAATCTCTGGCAGCCACAGAGGTCCCTCTACCCACAGGTGCACAGGTAAGTGAGAGAGACTTCTGGGCTGGCCAAGAAGGGAGCGGGGTGTCTCCATAACCCAGGCCCCCTCTGGAGGCAGCAGTGGGGGGAAGCAGCAGACAGGAGCTCCCAAAGCAGGCAGGAGCTCAGATCTATTACTGAAGGTCTCCCCATAAACCCCTTGAGGGAACTGAGCCTGGGAGGCAGCCCTGCCACCACCTGAGAACCTGAATTTAATCTCACACTGAATAGCAGCCCTGCCCCCCTGAAAGCCCTGAGGCTGGGGAGCAGCATTTGAATCTCAGACCCCAAGCACTAGCTGGGTGGATCTAGAGGTGAGGCGTGGGTGGAGAGGAATCTCAGAAGTCAAGTAACTGGCTGGGAAAATGCCCAGAAAAGGGAAAAAAAATAAGACCATAGAAGGCTACTTTCTTGGTGAACAGATGTTTCCTCCTTTCCTTTCAGATGAGGAAGAGCAATGCTTACCATCAGGTAAAGACAGAAGTCAAGGCCTCTGTATCCCAAACATCTGAAATAGATATCCAATGGGCTCAGGCCAAGGAAGAGCTCAAAAAGGATTTTGAAAATCAAGTCAGACAGGTGGAGGAAAAACTGGGAAGATAAATGAGAGAGATGCAAGAAAAGCATGAAAAATGGGTCAATACCTTGCTAAAGGAGACCCAAAAAAATGCTGAAGAAAATAACACCTTGAAAAATAAGCTAACTCAACCTACCCAGCAAAACTGAGTATAATACTTCAGGGGAAAAAATAGTCTTTCAATGAAATAGAGGACTTCCAAGCTTTCTTGATGAAAAGACAAGAGCTGAAAAGAAAATTTGACTTTCAAACACAGGAATGAGAAGAAGCATGAAAAAGTAAACAGCAAAGAGAAGTCATAAGGGACTTACCAAAGGTGAACTGTTTACATTCCTACATGGAAAGACAATATTTGTAACTCTTGAAACTTTTCAGTATCTGGGTAGTTGGTGGGAATACACACACACATACACACACACGTACATGTGTGCACACACACATACACACATACATGCACATACAGAGACAGAGAGCACAGAGTGAATTGAATAGGATGGGATCATATTTTTAAAAAATTAAGGTAAAAGTATAAGAGAAATGTAGTGGGAGGAGAGAGGGTGAAATGGAATGGGGCAAATTATCTCTCATAGAAGAGACAAGCAGGAGATTTTTAGTGGAGGGAAAAAGAGGAGAGCTGAGAAAAAAACATGAAGTTTACCCTCATCACATTCGACTAAAGGAAGGAGCAAAATGCACACTCCTTTTGGTATGAAAACCTATCTTACAGTACAGGAAAGTGGGGGAGAAGGAGATAAGCAGGGAGGGAGGGATGATGGAAGGGAGGGCAATGGGATGAGGGAGCAATTTGAAGTCAACACTCGGGGAGGGACAGGATCAAAAGACAGAATAGAAACAATGGGGGGCAGAATAGGATGGAGGGAAATACAGTTAGTCTTACACAACACAACTGTTAACAATGTCATTTGCAAAACTACACAGATATGGCCTATACCGAATTGCCTGCCTTCCCAAAGGGAATGGGTGGGGAGGGAGGGATGGGGAGAATCTTGGACTCAAAGTTTTAGGAACAACTGTTGAGTATTGTTGTTGCTACTAGGAAATAAGAAATACAGTTAATGGGGAATAGAAATTCATCTGGCCCTACAGGACAAAAGAAAAGATGGGGTCAAGGGAAGGGAGCAATGATAGAAGAGAGGTCAGATTGGTGATAGGGGAAATTAGAATGCTCAGTGTATTGGGGTAGGGGTAGGGGACAAATGAGGAGAAAATTTGGAACCCAAAATTTTGTGAAAATGAATGTAAAATGTTAAATAAATAAATTTACATTACAAAAAATTTTTTCTCCCCGTGTCAAATCTCTCCCCACTTTAATCCATCCTCCACAGTGCTGCCAAAGCTTAAGTCTGGATTTGATAATGTCACTCCCTATTCAATCAATTCCAATGTGTCCCTGTTGTCTCTTGAATAAGGTGAACCCTCTGTTTGACTTTTAAAGTTCTTCACATCTTTCTAGCCTCACTGGACATTACTCTCCCACACTCTGCAATCTGACCAAACTGGCCTTCTGTAGCTCCCACATATGACACTACATTTCCCATTTCCCAGTGCCTTTACACTGATTATTCCTAGTTGCTAAAATGTAGTCTCTATCCAACCTCACTTCTGTCTCTGCAGCTTATATGCCACATTCTACACAAAGCCTTTCCTGACTCCTGATTCCCCCAACAGCTTCTCCCCACTCTCCCTCCCAAACTGTCTTCTATTTAATCATGTTGCATTTAATTTATTAATTTTCTTGTATTTATTCTGCCAGTGCTTATATATGTTTTCTCACTCTTTAGAAGGCCAGTTCTTCAAGAGCTTATTCTATTTTTTTATTTGTGTCCCATATACCTAGTGCAGTACCTAGCTAGTGGTAGGCATTTAATAAGAGCTGGTTATTGATTGACTGATGAAAATAAAGTGTTATAGAAGTGCTGACAAATTTGTTTCATTTTCTGTTTATTTGTTTTCCTCTTGACAGTTTCATTTTTAAATGCTCTTGGGATGATAAAGTTTAGTTGAGCCTCAAGGCAAGCTTTCTGTAGACTTGTTTTCTCCACTGCTTTTCATTGTTTTATGAGGCAATTCTGCCAGAAATCATTTATCATCATCCAAGTATAGTGATTTACAAATGAGTTTATTTCCTAAACTGGTGTTGACCTTAGCTGCCATTTTTCTCTGCTTGGCAAAGAGATCAAGTATTTGCTGGCTAAGATAGTTTCCTGGATCTTTTGGCCTCTTTAATATGGCAACTACTTTGCATTATTTAAACTTCTACAGGGAATTGTGACACCCAAGGGTAATAATGTTGCCTTTTTCTACTTCTATCTTTTTTAAATAACTTATTTCAATAGGTTGGGTTACCTTCAAGTTGTTACAGTTATATTCAGTGTCTCCTCATCTTCAATTTCTCTTCTAATACGATGGTGATTTAAACTTTTACCTTGGGCTAAATTGGATTCCTAGAACATACTAGGACCTTATTAAGTATTTGCCAAATGAAAGAATAAACTAGTTTTTTGTCTGATCGTGCAAAAACAGATCATTCTGAAATAACTCTTATATCTGTATCCAGGCATTTCAGGCTATAAGGATCAGTTTTACTTTTTGTGACATTGTTTGGTGTTCCTGATGTCCAGAATATTATGATTCTTTTCCTGAAGAAAATATTTCATGGTTTAATGGATGAGGTCCCAGTCCTAAGGTCAATTACCCTGCTTAGCTCTGATTCGACTCAATACTTGGTGAGTCCATTTCAAACATATGTCATGTCTCCCCACTTCAAAAAATACACAGTCCTCTTTTGTCTGTGGTTTGCTGGCATATTGTGTTGTGTTGAAAAGTCTTTTAACTGGCTGTTGAACTAAAACTCTTTAAAAAAAAGTATGTATGCAAAAGTTTTAGCAGTCAATCTCTTACTCTCTTCCCTGGAAGCTTTTAAGTAAGGAGGGTTATTGTAAGCCTTTAGGTAAAGGAAGGTTCGTGGGGCTTATCTCCAACTCAGCCACCATGCGTCCTTGAACATAAGGCTCCTTTGTTTCTTTTGCCTTTGTTGTTTCTTTTTTCATGATCTTAGGTGTATGACTCTTTAGAGATGGGAATGCCCAGGCAGCCAGCAAGACAGGGTTATCTGTCAATGGAAATATTCAGGTAACTTGTGAAATCAGAAGATTAATCAAAGGTCCCACTTACAACTGAACTTCTGAAGCCAATGGCAGAAGTAAGTTAGTCCTGAGGACTCAACCTGGGAGTAGATCTGCTTCGTCTAATACAGCAGCTAAGCTATGAGCTGAGACACCTCATCCTAGAAGAGACCAGCTCATCTAACCAAGAGGAGCAATGCATCCATTGATGATGCCACATACAGAAACAAATTTAGTGGGGTCTTTGTAGAAAGATATATATTTGTTTCTAATGGAAGACTGGGGTGAGGGAAGGGAAAAAGGGAAAAAAAGAATTACTTAATAATGTTATTGTATATTTAAAAGGAATAGTAAGATGTACATAATAGATTTATAGTTTCATGTACAATCATCTCTTTTATTGTACTATATTATGGAAATACTTGTTTTATTCCATAAATTCAAAATAAATAAATAAAATTTCATAAATTAGAAGAAAAGAAAGTAAAGGACTTCTGGGGGCTACCCCGAGGTTTTGATGTCATGTATTTCCTACATATATCCATTGGTATCCTTGTGCTTCAAAATGTAAAGCCATTCTACTTAGGGTTCTTGCATATGTTCAAGAAAAAGAGTGAACAACCTCATTTGGGTCTGATTCTTTTGCATCTGTCCTCACTCTACCATCTCAGCAAATATCCATTTGTAAAGTTAATTGACATTAACTGTAGTCAAGGCCCCTCTTGTATCCCCTTTCAGTTCTTGGGGAGAAACTGTCTCTTTCTCTCACCCCCCAACTCCAGATTTATGTCCAATTCCTTCAAGGCACTACACTTAGCTAACTGTCAACAAATCCTTCTTGTACCAAAAATCCTGAGTTCAACAGAAGTCTTACTCTTCCACTAACTATATGACCTTGAGAAAGTCAATTTCTTCATGATTTCGATGAGGAGTAGGGTCTAGATGTCATTTGAGGTCCCTTCCAGCCCTGCCATTCTGTAGTTCTTTCATGTGTTAGCTCCTAAAAGTTTTAGATGTGTTCCCTCCCTAAGATATCCTCTTTTAATGGAAGATTCCAGATTACCCAAAGTAAGAAAACTTCAAAGTAGACTTCCTGGCACACATCTGGTTGAAGGAATTGGGGATGGGGGGAAGCTCTTAAATAACTTCATAGAAGTAGCTGATCTCTCCTGGCAGGTGGATTCAGGCAGGGAACCTTGTCTGCCCTGCCCAGTCACTTTGGTAGGATGCCCAGAGCATAGGAAGGAAGGATGTGAGGGAAACTAAGGAGACTTGGAGCACAAAAGTTATTCCACAGTCATTCATTGCCTTTGTGGTTTGTAGCTGTTCTACTACATGCTTACTCCCTCTGCTTTTTCTTCCCTCCCCATAATGTGATAGGGTATTCCAAAAATCTTATCCCAGTTTTAAGCTCTAGTAGTTTTTGAGACACCCTATATATAATGCAATTTTAAGTTTTAATGGATTTTGGGACATCCTGTATTTGGCTCCTATTGGGGTGACTACAATATTCACTCTGTTTTCTGCCAGATAACGAGGATGGTGGTGGTGGTAATAAAGATGGTGGTGATAGCTCAAATTTATACAGCAATTATGACACTTTCTTCTGAGATAAGTATTACAAATATTAATATCATGCCATTTTCTAGATAGGCAAGCTGAAACTCAGACAGTTTAAATTATTTACCTGCAGATCAGGATCCAAACCCAGGGCTCTCCTTACTCTACATTTTTCATGCATTCCACTATAATTCATTACCATCTCCTAGGATGAGAGAGAAAAAAACTTGGCATCAGAAAGAATTAAATCCTGGTCTACTTCCAATACATATTAGCTATCAGACACTGGGCAAGTGACTTAACTTCCCCTCTGTACTTCAGTTTCTTCAGCTGTAAAATGAGGGAGTTGGACTTGGCAACTTGTAAAGTCCCTTCCAGCACTAAATCTTTGATCTTATAGCCTTGCTTGGATATAACATGGTAGTGAAGAGATAGCTTTTGAATAGCTATTTTAAATATGGTAAAAATCCATGATTGCCTATGCTAATTGGTAATTAACTAAGTGCCTATGGTTAAACTGCCTAAATAATTGATGAGTAGGATATGTTTCCAAAGAACTACTATGGCATGGTGCTTTATACATACTTGGTGCTTAATATCAGTTGAATACTATTGTTAGGACCCAAGACTGCCACTCTTCTTTTATTCCTCTCTTTTTTACTATTAGAAGACACCCTGTTATCCAGAGCTAAGACCTAGAAAGCTGTGCCCTGTGCTTGGCATAATAACCACAATCCTTTTCACTCATCCTCTGGATGAACAGTGCTGCAACTAAATCACAGAACTGACTATGCTAAGCTCAGGCACTCACCAACAGGCCCAGAAAGGGAGCCCTGCTACGAATAGGCTTCTTGTCACTAGATAACTTTGCCCCACCATTGCTATTGTGCCTCCCCACTGCTGCTATACTATTCTGTTTGAGCCTTTATCTAGCCACAGATATATGAATCAAGGATTAGCCTCACTGCCTTGGGTCTCCAACTAAAGGAAGTCCCAAGACAGGTGTCTAATTTCTCTCCCCCAATGGAGTAAAGAAAGCTTTTTGCTTTCAACCTTTGCGAGCTCTTTGATATTTTTGGAATTAGCAGTAGTTGCAAAACCTCTGTGACTCTTTGGTCATTTATTACCAGAGTTGACGCTGTTTTCAGAGTTATTGTAGGAAAACTAGGGTGGAGGAGGGCAGATATAGGGTATGAGTTGAAGATGGCCAAGGAATAGTTATTGAGTCTGGACTGAAGCTATACATGATGAACGTTCAATAATCAAAAGCCCAGGGACTCAGGGGAGAGCAGCAGATTGGATGTTGTTGCTTCTGGGTGTCCTTTTTCAAAGAGAACCAGTGACATCATAGGTGATGTCTTGACTTGTGAATGAATTGGATTTAAGGGAGGCATAGTGAGAATGAGATTGGATATGGTGGCTTGAGCAAAGGAGCATGGTAATAATTAAGAGTATGAATGGTATTTAATGTTACTACAGAACAGAGCTTTTTGAACTTTTTCCACTTGTGATCCCTTTTCGTGGTTAGACAGCCTTCACTGGTGTTTCATGGCCTGAGGGTATGCGCAATGCAAAGTGCACATGCTTGATGTTCAGAACTGAGGCTGCAGTGAAGTTGTGTCAAGCAGCACAGGCAAGTGCTGCCAGAAAACACCCCTGGATTCACTGTGCATTTGATTTTTAATTAATTTTTGATTGCTGCATGTTCAGAAACCTTTTACTGTTAACCAAATTTTTTAAGATCCCCATTCAGAGTTGTGATACAAGTTTAAGCAGCACTGTAGAGGTCTGGAAAGGCATCTCTGTGCCAAGAGGTTTTAGATCTGTTCCTTTTTCCCCAGAGACTGTTATTCTTGCTCCCTTGTACATCCTGTTCATGACATGCTGTTCTAGCCATTGCAACATGGAGCCCTCTGGGCCTCTGGCGTCCCTCTCTGACAGGCTCTTCCAGGTGCCCTTGCACCACATATGTCTTCATTTTAGTTGAGAGTGAGGGTGGGTGGGAATTGGGTAGAACAGGACAATACATCTAGAAATGAAATAAGGAAGAAAGGAAGGTGATCCGGTTTTCTTTCCTGAATGCTTGCAGGACTGGTACTGAGAATTAACAAAGGGAGAAAAGAATAATAAATCCTGAAGATATGGTGTTGATTCAGACCTGGCTCAGTAACAGCCACTTAGAAAACAGGGAGAGAATGACACAATGGCTTCTCTTTACTGGAGAGCATTTCCATTCTCCTTTCACAAAGGGATCTGAGCAGCAACTGGAAGCAAGTGTTACCTCTTGACTTTTGGTAAAAGACAGCTGTGAGAACAGACTGATCCAGAGACAGGCTAATCTAGACCTTAAAAATCTCTGGGGAAGGCTATTTTGGGGTGATTTTGATTACTGAGCCCTCCATCTGCTTCTTGAGTCATCTGTGGTGGCAGGGTGAGGATGGTATAATATGTATAAGAACTTGCACATGCTCGTCCACCTCAGGACAGAACAGGAAGATGAAGATTTTTGCCGTGATCTTTAAGTATACTTGGGGAAATGACCTCACATTCTTGTGCCTCAGTTTCCTCATCTGCCACTGGATTTGGTGATTAAGAGATCACAGGTAGTTTTAAATGGGGCATTCTCAATTAAATGAAGAGATAGGAAGCCAGATTGCAGAGAATTAAGAAGAAAAGAGAAGGCAGGAAATGGATCTAGACCTTCTGACTCCTATTCTAGTGTTGTTAGGATGACTGCTCTGCTCACAAGTACATCAACTGGGGATTATCACAGGTACCACTGCAGAAATTCATTTTGGTGAGTTAAGGTCAGTTATTAGTGTTATTGATTTCTTGGTGACCTCCCCTTTCAACTGGAGTGCCCCCTGAGTGCCTATGCATAATTCAGTCATTTCAGTGGTATCTGACTCTTGAGGTTTTCTTTGGCAAAGACACTGGAGTGGTTTGCCGTTTCCTTCTCCAGCTCATTTTTACAGGTGAGCAAACTGAGGCAAACTGGGTTAAGTGATTTGCCCAGGGTCATACTGCTAGGAAGTATCTGAGGTCAAATTTGAATCCAGGTCTTCCTGACTCCAGCACTCTGAATTTGGATGGCCAGAGGATGCCCAGTTAACCTGTGGTTTAGTGCCTAAATTTCTCCCTTCTCTTCCCTTCCCTTCCTCTCCTCTCCACTCCCCTCCTTTCCCCTCCCCTCCCCTCACTTTCCCCTTCCTTCCCCTCCCTTCTCTTCCCTTCCCTTTCCCCAAACCTTAAACCTACTGCACTATGAAGCCGATAGATTGGACAACACTAGGTACCTGCCCAAGTACCAGTTAAGGGCTGTTTTCTACACTCTCCTGGCTTAAGAGTGAATATCAATAGTAACTACAGCTGTTTCCCTACCAACCTGATGTAGTTATTTTTCTTTGCCTCATTAAAGGGGTTGTCCCCTGACAACTTCTTAAACAGGCCTATTCACTGAATGGGCATTACTTCACCCTAAGTGAGTACCTGAATAGACCTTGACCTAAAGGGACAAAGGTCTCCCATTGCATCCTGGGCCATCTCCAGTCATCCTGATGAATATCTGGTCACTGGATTCAGATGGCTCTGGAGGAGAGGTGAGGCTGGTGACCTTGCTCAGCCCTCCCTCACTCAAAACAAAGTCAACTGCAAGTCGCATCATCATTTCTCTGACAGCATGGTCTTCTTTGGCAACGTAGAATAAACACAACAACAACCTTTACTCTTTGTGACCCTGTTTGAGATTTTCTTGGCAAAGATAGCCGAGTGGTTTGCCACTTCTTTCTCTGTCTCATTTTTACAGATGAGGAAACTGAGGCAAACAGGGTTAAGTGCCCAAAGTCACACAACTAGCAAGTGTCTGAGGCTAGATTTGAACTCAGGAAGAAGAATCTTCCCAACTCCAGGCCCAACACTCTATCCACTGTACCATCTGGCTGCCCTTTGTCTTATACATAGAGGTACCAAAAAAATGTACAAAATATAGATTGTACATATAAAATGTACAAAAAATAGATGCCAGTTGAGTGTAATGTGGCTTCTACTCTATTATATGGCCAAAAAAAATCCTTTCTGCCATTAGCCTTGTGGCCCTAAGCTGTAGGCAATGATGTTTCCTTTAGTAAGAAAGGAGGTAAGCCAATGACTTCCCAGAACACACTATATCCCTACTACTTTGAAGAGAGTGAGGGAGTAAGCATGAAACCCATTCACAGCCAGACGTGCAGCATTCACATGCTGTCCTTCTCCGTGCAGGTGGTACTTAGGTACCTCACAGAGTTGAGGAAAGACCAGACAAGATAGTATTTGTAAAGCACTTAGCATTGTGCCTGGTATACAGTAGGTGCTTAATAAATGGTTATTCCCTTTTCCCTTCCCTACTGATGTCTTTCTTGGTATTTGGGAGACACGCAAGGCCAGATCTGGGATCCTCATAATGCCAAATTATATGAATGAAAAGTGGAAAATCCAGTTCATATTCCACATACTTCCTAACAGCTCAGTGTTTGATATTATATCATAATATTGGTTGGCAGCCTGGTGGCACTGGACCTGGAGTCAAGAAGACCTGGGTTCAAATTTGATCTCAGACACTTGACCCTGGGCAAGTTATTCCTCCATTTGACTCAGGCTCTTCATTTATAAAATGGGGATAGTAATATTTATATTGCTAGTGATATACCTATATAGATAACACCTATCTACCAGGGTTGTTGTGAGGATAAAATAATATTTGTAAAGTACTTTGTAGATCTTATGGCATTATATAAATTCTAACCATTATTACGTTTCACAATTCCACATTTCTCTTAGTGCTTTAATCTTAAAAAAACATCCAGTGAAGTAGGCAGTACAAGTATGATTATCTCTGTTTTATAGACCATGGAACTGAGATTGAGGGTAGAGAAGGAACTTGGTCACTCAGTCAGTGAGCAGCAGCATTAGGATTTGAGCTCAGGCCTTCTGGCTGTCAACCCTGTGTTCTTTCTGCTGCACCAGGCTGCAGGGGACTGACTGAATTTTTCACTTTTTCTTTGGATGTTCTGCTGTCCTGTAGGCCTTGCCAGATTGTAAAACCATGCTTTGCATCGGAAATAACATTAGGCTAATCCCCTGCAGGGATCGTCTGACATCGTTTTTTCTTCCCCTTAATTTCTATTTCAGTAGAAAGAGAGGTCCTTTCCCCTAGGTGTCTGCACCTTATTTGATTTAATTTAGAAAAGAAACTTTCTTTCTTTCTTTCTCTTTCTTTCTTTCTTTCTTTCTTTCTTTCTTTCTTTCTTTCTTTCTTTCTTTCTTTCTTTCTTTCTTTCTTTCTTTCTTTCTTTCTTTCTTTCTTTCTTTCTTTCTTTCTTTCTTTCTTTTTTAAAACTAATTTGAAAAGGATCCTCAGTTACCTGCAGCCCACTAAGCAAAGGCATCCTGTCTCTAGGAATTGGTGAGTCAGCTTGCCCCGAAGGGGTAAAAAGGTTCTTCTGCGACTGCTGGGATGGGAGAGTCCACTGCTGGGACAAAGAAGATGTTGTAGGGAGAGGGAATTCATCTCCACTATTGGTAATCAGAAGAAGAAGATGGTAAAAGCAGCTGGGCTACCCCAGGTGGTAACCCTAAATTTCTCCGCATTCACACCTCTCTCCCCATTTTGTTTTCTAGCTTCCTGCTTTCTTGTATCCTTACTTTCACCTTCCCAAGGGAGTTGGAGTACGATTCTTAACACTCAGCTCTGGTGAGGCGGTGAAAGGAAGAGTTAGGTGGGGCAGCACTGGAACTAACGTAAGACAGAACCTGGTCAATGACTCCTAAGGCTCACACTATAGAATTCATTGGCCAGGTTCTGGGTAAATTAATGTTAGGGAAAATGTAGCATATATATGGGGGTGGTGTACAGGAGAAGGGTGAAGAGAGGAGTGATCAGAAATAGACGAAGGAAGAGAGAGTTTACTAAAAAGCCCAGGGAGAAAGAAGCTCAGGAGAAGGAAAAAAGGTTGATGAATGAGAGGAGGAGAACTGAAAAGAAGGAGAAGGAAGGAGTGGAAAGCTGGGTTAAGAAAACTGGGAGAAGGACAGAGGGATAGGAAGGGCAAGGAGAGGGAAAGGTAGGAAAAGAGATAGTAGGAGAAGGGAAGAGGGAGAAGGGCAGAGACAGGGGAAATGGGGAGGGGTAGGAGAAAGAGAAAAATTAGGAAGAAAGAGAAAGGGATAAAGGCAAGGACACCAGGGAGGGTTTCCATTTAAAACTGGAAAGAGGCCTTTTAATCCAAGTGGGAACATGGATTATTCAGGTCACTAGGCAAACACAGTGTGGCTGGCTTAGTCTCACCCGAGCAGCTGAATTTGCCTATGGCCTGTTGTTCCTCATGGCACTTTTACTGGAGGCCTGTGATCAAACAGTAAGGCAGAGCTGAGAAATGTGTTCCACAAACTTGGAGACAGCTGAGAGCTGAGAAAAAAAGTGTAAAGGAGAAACCAAATGATTTCCTTCTCGTTGCTTCTCTGGATGGGTCACAACTAAACTTCAGACTAGAAAGAGGCCCTGGGAACTAGGGAACAACACTAGGTGCAGACCCCGGGGACTTCAGCTGGACTCCATGAAGAGGGGAAAACTTTCACCACCTTCAGATAATAAAAAGAGGAAAGACTCCAGTAATGGGGACAGCTTAGTGCCTTCATTTGATAGAAGAGGCGAGTGAAGCCCATAGGGACCCAGAGGGACTTGTCCAAGGTCACACAAGTAATAAGCATCACATTTGAAACCCTTTCCTTTCCCACTGCATCACAGTGCCTCCAAGAGGTTATGGTGGAGGTAGTGGGGAGAAAGTTAAAGCTAGACAATGACAGCATTGAGTCCTAAGGAATAGTGTTGTCCATCCTTTCTATAATACAATTTTCCTCCCTCCAGTTTCGATATATTGTGGATCAGCAATAAGAAATTAAATGGGAATTTTGGGGGAGTTTTGTGAAAGCTGCAGATGACATAAGAAGGCCAGCAGCTGATATAGAAAAAGTTTAGAAATGCAGAAATGCATAAAATATATGGATAACATTGTATAATATTAACCCAAATTTTACACCAAGGTATTGTAAACACTCCATAAAAGAAAAAGAAAAGAATCAGACTTTTTCTCTAGCATGAAGGGAGCGTCAAAAAATGTTACTCGGATTTTCCAGATTATGATGCCATACCCCTAACCCCTTGTGATGTGGAAGGGAGAACTAGTTAGCCTTGTTCTCTAACTTCAGATCCCTTGAGCTGTGAGAATTCATAGAATTGGAGCTGGAAGGGATGTCAGGTACCATACAATTCAATCTCTTCATTTCACAGTTGAGGAAACTGAGTTTCAAAGAGATAAGTGACTTGCCCAGACTTACAGAGTTAGCAGGATTAGAATCCCAGCCTTCCTGACTCTAGGTCTAGTGCTCTATCCTCTACACCTTCCTGGAAGCAGTTAGACTCTGGGACAAAGGCACTTTGGTCACATGCTAGAATTCCTTGCCTCAGGCTTTCTCAGGACAAGCCCATTCTGCCCCCATCTCACCCCTACACACACACACACACACACACACACACACACACACACACACACACACATCCAGGCTCCCAACAGATCCAAGAGAATTAAATTAGCTTTTCTATGGAAGTTGCAACTAGGTTTTTTTGTTTTTTGTTTTTTTTTTACTGCAGTGGTGGCCCAGTTGGCACCCTCTGGGACCTGTGGGCTGGTGACTGCTGAAGAGACACAGGGGGAGGGGAGAGAGAGCAGTCAAGGGAAACTAAGGTCTTTAGGTTAGTAAGGGTGGGAGTGAGGGCTGACCTCTCTATAGAGTGGCTCATTAATTTAGTCCCAGTGTAATCCCCACTCCCTGACACCCCCTCTCAATTAGTCATTGAACAGACCTGGGACTGAGGGAGATGGACGACAGACTCTAATGGAAACGGTGATGTTGGTGATGATATAAACAGTCTGAGTTATGGTCTCAATTTGCACAGCGCCTGATGGATTTGAAATAAGTTCAAACTAGGTCAAGTGGCTCTGTCTCCTCTTTTGCTGATCTCACACAAAGTCTCCCCATCTGTCAGGCTGACTCTGTCTGACTGGCTGCCTCCTGCTCTATACACCCCCACCCCATCCCCTACAGGAGCCAGCTCTAGTCTCAGCACTTTGTGAGTGCTGTGACCTGAAGATTCTCTGTTTCTTGGTAGAAAAGAGTCAAGAATGCAGGGATGGAGGGAGTGCAATTTAAAAACAAATGACAGATAAACTGGCCAGCCAAGTTAAGGGAAGGAATTTGTACCCATCCCTTACCACCTGTACTCTTCTGATGGCGATTCATAAGTTGAGAGAACATGTGGTGTTATAGAAAATATAGGACTGATAATCAAGGGACTAGTCAACAATCTCCATCACTCACCTCCAGTCTATAGCTATTAGATTATGAACTCCTTGAAGGTCTGGACTGTCTTTTGCATCTTTTTGTCTCCCCAAAGCTTATCTCACATAGTGGGTACTTAATAAATGCTAATTCCCTCACTAACCATCAATTACCTTTGTGACCCTGGGCACTGGGTCTTTAGGGACCTCAGTCTAATGAATCTCAAGACAGAGTGCCAGGGACCTAAGAGCCCATAGTCACCTGGGCTTACCCAGGCTTCAGCACTGCACAGAAAGGTCTCCCCCCCTGGTGCTTTCTCAGGGGACCCTTGCTGTTTCTGGACATAGAGTTTGCAGGCCTTTGGTTCATTACAGGGAAGACATAATGACGGAGAAGAGTAGAAAACATAGTTTGGGCTAAGGAGAAAAGACCAATATGCCCGAAACAACCCAAGAAAGAAACATAAATTAAATGGTAAATTGATTTCTGTGCTCACCTCCCAGACTGTCATTACCACCATCCTAGACTATTGGAATAAACTTCTGATGTCTTCTCAACTCCACTTTCTTCCTACACTAATTTATCCTTCATCCTACTGTCAGAATAATCTTTTAGCACAGATTTGGTCATATAACAGCTCTCCTCAAAAATCCTCAGTGATTCCTTATGCTTACTACATAAAAGGCATCTGAAAAGGGGAATGGGTCTGGAGGGAAGGAAGGCACTCACATGGAGGCTGGGCAGCCAGTATGAAAGTTGAGCATACCTCCAGAGAGGGAGCCAGAAATGGAGAGTGAGAGCAGTATGTCTGGTCCTTCTTGTGATATGGAGGTTCCAGGAAAGAGTTCATCCATCACTGAGTTGGCCTCAGGGTGAAATCATCCTTCAGAGCCAGGTCCCCTTTGGAGATGGAGGCAGAGGGAGGAAAATGAGCTGGAATGAAGGGGCAGCAGTCCAGAGGGTGAGCCAAAAGGAGAAAGTTAGGAACTGAGGATCTGGAAAGATATTCTTATGTAGTCAGAAAATCAGATCCTAGTGAGGAAGTAGAAGCCAGTCGGAACTCATAAAAGAATACCAACTAATCTAGATGCAAGGGAAGAAAGAAGCAGCTAAATGACCTAGTAGATAAATCATGGGCCTTGGTCAATAACACTTGAATTTGAGTCTTGCCTTAGCTGCTTACTAGTCTGTGATCCTGAGCAAGTCATTTAATCTCTGAAAGCCTCAGTTTTCTCATCTATTAGATACAAAGGTGGGACTTAATGGTCTCTAAAGTCCCTTCTGGACTGATGATATAAGACCCCTGGACATGAATAGATTTTGTCTAATTTGCTGAGAAGGGAAATATCAAACCACTGTAGCATCTTTGCCAAGAAAACCTGACAGACAGTAAGGTCCATGAGGTCATGAAGAGTCTGAGATGCCTGAACAACTGAACTGCCACACGTGCAGTGCACCGGAAATAAACCTACTGTGGCAGTAGCACTTCCTCTGAAATGGCAGCACCTTTGTGGCAGTTGAAGGCTGAAGGGTCTGATTTTGTTGATATTGGCATTGTGTTATGATTTCCAGAATGCCAGCCTCAAGACTAGGAAGAACTAGGTTTTTATCTTATCTCCAGAATTTGCCAGCAGTGTCTCCATCAACAAGTCACTCACTCTCTCCAAGTCAGAGTCTTCTTATTGATCAAATGAGAATAATACCTTTACTTGCCTCCAAGGGCCATTGAGAGGCTAAAAGGAGATAATGTATGGAAAATGCTCAGAGAACCTTAAAATGTGGCATGTGTTTCATTTGTTACAGCAATGGTGAGCAATGTATGGTGACTGGGGAAGAGCAGGAGCTGCCTCTGCAAATAGCTAGTGGAAGTCTATAGACAGTGAGGGATTTGAGCTAGAGCTGCCATCTCTTTGAGTGTCGTGGTGATGGATAACTGAACAAAGCTGTAGCAGTCTGAGTCTCTAGACTCTGACTCCATGACTCCCACTCACCTACAAACTGTACTTCCCTCACCTATATATCCTGTATCTGCAGTAAAAAGTAATCTCCTAATTGCTACTAGGTGTTATTTTTTTTAATTTTTGAGCTGATATTTATGTAGTACATTGAGGTTTATCATAAAGTGCTCTACAAATCTTACTACATTTGATACATATCCTAGCATTTTAAGACACACACTTGCATCATCCTTGTTTTAGAGGAGAGAAAACTGAGATTCAAAATAGTTAAGTGACCAGTTCACAGTTATGTCTAAGAGAAGAACTGATATTTTTTTTTATAAATGTTACTTCTGTCATTCTGAATTTAAATAAAACAAGTATTTCCATAACATAGTACAATAAAACAAAAAAAGATGATTGTACATTAAACTGAAAATATAAAAACTTAAGTTTTGGGGATAAGAATTTATTATTTGGTAAAAAAAAATTACTATGAATAGACTGGGATATATTCCCAATAAATAATTGAATATTTCTTTCTTTTTCTATGTCTAAGTCTCTCATCCATTATGTTACACTGTGTCTGCTTACAGTTATTTCCTCCCCTCCTCTTTCCTCTTCCTCTCTTCATTCTTCTCCTGCATTCCTCCTCCAGATCCATGTGGGAGCACAGAATTTAAGAGAGGATACATGTTCCTGAGGTCTCAGCTATAAGCAGAAGCCCTAAGTCATGGAGATGTGAAGTTCCTTGGCCTACATTACTACTGACCACTTCTCATGAGGAATTCAGGGAAAGGTTGGATCATGGGAAGGCTGCCTTGCATGTGGACCATAGTTCACTCCTTATGGACTGACTGAATCCTGGGCTGCCAATTTGGTTCAAGGTGCTTGATGGTAAGAAGAGCAATGCTAAATGCTTCCTTTGGATCTCTCTGGCCTGGTCTAGCCACAAGTGAATGAATCTAAGGAAGACTGGGTAGCTCAGAACAAACATATTAAGTTTCCACATGGAGGGAAAGGGAGGCTAGAAGAATGATACTCAATAACAGGGGTCTCTGGCTTCTCAAGCCTAAGCTAACAAAAGCAAGAAATATCACAGGTTGTCTTCGGATTATATTTCTGACCCTAGAATTGAGTCACAGTGACCATTTGGAGCTGTGTCCAAACTATCCCTATAGGGAAACAAGTGGGAACAGGAACTGTGCCTTATGGTGTGTAGGAAGCTGGCATGTCTCACTGCTGGAGAATAGCAAATGGTGCCTTGGGAACAAATTGACCATGGGGACAGAGGCCAACGTGACAAACCTTAGGAATTCAGAATCAAAGAGAGATGGTCAAGGTAAGGGGAGGGATTCCTGTCCATCTCTGCCCTGGAAATGACACTTTCAAAATTGTTCTCCTGGAGACCTAAAAGACCTGAGTCTGCTCTCTTCCTCTGCCCACCCCTCCCTGAACTGAATCGCTTCCTCTTTTCTTTCCAGGGGAGGACAAGTGTAATGAAATTCCTGTGGCTTCCACATATCCCCTACTTAGAGGAGGAAAAAGAAGCTCCCACCCCAATCTCATTCTCCAGTATTAGTAGCCCAAAGAGCAAAAGAAAGAGTAAAATAAGGCACACACTATACAAACTGTCCTGCCTGTGTAACAGCTAGGGAGAGGCCCTGCAGTGAGTCCCTTAGAGCTGTTTTGTATTACACAGAGGTGCTGCATTTGGTTTATGGACAAGCTAATGGTTTTTTGTTCAACTGACTTTTATCTCAAGTTTGGGAAACCAGGAGTGAGGCAAGTCGGAAAAGAAATATTGAACCTTTTTCCTGACTTCTAGGATGAAAACATCAAATAGTTAGAGCTGGTGAGCTAGTTCAGCCTCTCCCCCATATCAAAAAAGGTTTAAAAATTAATATGACAATTCTTTTCAATGAACAAAAATCCATTTTTTTCCTTCCCACCTTCCTTGTCCACTGCCCAACAACAATAACAAAAAAGATGAAAGAAAAAAGAAAGAGAAAAAAAGAAAAAACAGAAACCTTGGTAATTAATAGACATGGTCAAGCAAAAGAAATTCCTTCACAGATCTAGTCCAAAAATATCTCAATTTCCCCCCTGATTTCATCACGTCTCTGTAGAGATGTGCAGTTCTTTTCATCTTATAGGGGAGGAAACTGAGGTCAAGAGAGCTTAAGTGACTTCTCCAAGTTCACGCAGCTACTAAGTGTCAGATTTGGGATTTGAGCCAAGGTCTTCTGAATACAAATTCATTTCTCTTTCCATTGCATAATAGTGATCACCATTACTTAAAGGACAACAGGGAAAAGCCCTGCTTACTAATTGAAAAAGGGGGAGCTAAAACAAAAGGGAAAGGAATCAAGAAGATTTTTCCTTCAAAGATGAGATTTGAAACTAACTAGAAGGATGGCTTCTTCTTTCTGCTTTAGGTCTTCCAACTCATCCCTGGTAGACCTCTATTTACTTCTGCAAATAACCAAGACAGAAAGGGCACAGTTTTCTCCTTCACAAAACAGACTCTTGGGTCCCCTACTTCCCTCTCCCTTTCCTTCTCTTTCCTCAGTGTTTCCTCAGTGTTTCATTTCTTCCTCAATGCATGCGATTCAAAATATACAATGATAGTTTGGAGAACAACCATCTTTATCTCCAGGTAATTGATTCAGATTCAAGAACAAAGACAATTAAAAAGTAAGAGCTAGCATCAGTTTAGGTGTAATTACTCTGGTCCAGAGGGTACATAAATACTTACTCATCCCTGCTGATGGAGCCACTGAAAGCAAAGATTTTAAAATAGCAGTATTGAATTATCTAGAGAACACATGTTCACCTGTCCTTTGATTTCTATTGGACTTGTGACAAGAGTTCCCACCTCTTAGAACAGGTTTACCATTCTGGAAAAAAAAAATGGGCTATTCCAGGAAGTCAAGGGTTCAGGCACCTGTTGGATTACAGAATCTCAGAATTATCTCTGAGTTGAAAGAGAACTCAGGAGTCATTTAGTCCAACTTATATCTGAATAATAATCCTTTCTAGGACATACTCAACAAGTACTCAACCAGCATTTGCTTGAACCCCTCCAGTGAGGAGAAACCATTACCTCCCAGGGTTATCCATTCTGTATTTGGCTAGCTCTAAAGTCTTTTTTTCTTCTTTATATCAAGCCCAAATATACTTCTCTGCAACTGCTATCTGTTGCTTCTATTTCTGTCCTCTGAGGCCTAATCCTTCTTCCACATAACACAAATACTTAAAGATAGCTATCATGTCCCTCTTAGTGTTTTTCTTCTCTAGATCTAAATCTTTCTAATACCTTTAATTAATCTTTACATGACATCTATCCTTGATCGCTATCCCAGTCACCCACCTCTGGATATTATCCAGCTTGTAAATATGCCTCCTAAGATGTGCTATTCAAAAGTGTGCACAGTACTCTAGCAGTGATTTGACTGGGCAAGTAAAAAGTGTCATGACTATTACCTCTTGGATAGAGTGATGAATTGGGAGTCAGAGAGATCTGTATTCAAATCCTACCTCAGACTTGATTATTGCCCTTCATTCTCAAATAGGACCAAAATGACATAACTATGCAAAAGTCAAGTTCTAATGTGTCAGACTGACTGATCAGACCAATATAAGCTCAGACTGCTCTACCATAGGTCAGGCACAAATAGTCCATGTGAACATTTGGGGAGGATACTCTAAATTTGTACATCCTGAAGTTCCTTTGAGCTGTTTCAATTCTGCTTTGCTCATGGAGCAGAGTGCCTTCTCTGATGTGGGTAGGCACACCATGCTGAGCAGTCTTGTGCCAGTGTCCCCATGTTACTCGATCAATTCCAAAATTCTTGAGAAAGACCTTGAAGATGTCCTCGTATCTCTTCTTCTGATCACCATGTGATTGCTTGCTCTGGGTGAGTTCTCCGTAAAATGACCTGGACAAATTATCTAACCCATGTTAGCCTCAGTTTCCTCACCTATAAAGTGTGAATAATAACAGAACCTACCTCATTGGGTTTTGTTCTTGCTCATCCTTCATTCTTGAAGAAGACCGATGATATCATGAAGGTGATGCCCTGACTTGCACATAAATTAATTTAAGTGGGACAGAGCTGTGCAAAATCATCAAGCTCTCACTGTCCTCTGGAGTCTTAAAAGTCCAGTAGCAAGCAGGAGTCAAGATGACTAGTGATAACGCAGGATACAGTGCTTGACCTTTCTAAATTAAGGTCTTTTCCAGGGTTCAGTTTATCTGAGACCTTGCCCATTCAATAAATAAGGACTAGGTAAGTGTTGAGACAAAAATGTCTCAATATACAATCACAAAGATATCAATGTGAGAAGGGAAGACCCTCAGAGTTTCAGTTGCTATTTACACTCATTCTACACCATCAAAATCTAACCAATGAGCCCCAGAGGCTTGGACTGGGGCGTATTATTGGTCAATCAATGAAAACAAGAATGATATGAGCTTAAAGGCTAGTCAAATAGCTCCATTTAAAATGCAATGGGGGGGAAGGAGCCAAGATGGCAGAGAAGAAAGACTCACGTATGCTAGCTCCGAATCCACAGCCCATAAATTTTCTGTAAAAAGAACTCCCCACAAATTCTGGAGCATTGCAAGCTGTGCAGAAACACAGAGGAAGAGATTTCCATTCCAGAGACTCCTGGAAAGTCATCCCCAGGGGTCCGTCACACCCCGGACAGCAGCGCCCACGCCTGTGCTGCCCTGGCCCCATGGCCCAAGAGGAGCAGATCCCAGCAGGCTTCAGGGATGGAACCTCCAGCGGCCGTGAAAGTCCCTCCACCCACAGGTGCTACAGGTCAGTGAGAGAGACGTCTGGGCTGGCCGAGAGGGGAGCGGGGTGTCTCCATGACTAGGGCCCACTCGGGAGGCAGTGGCAGAGGCGGTGGCAGAGGCAGCTGAGGCCTGGGACTCCCCAAGCAAGCAGGAGCTCAGGGCCATTACTGAAGGTCTCTGCATAAACCCCCTGAGGGAACTGAGCCTGGGAGGTGGCCCTGCCCCCACCCCAGCACCAGAACTTAAGCTCACATTGAATAGCCGCTGCTCCTGCTGCGGAAAGCCCTGAGGCTGGGGACCAACATTTGAATCTCAGACCCCAAGCACTAGCTGGGTGGATCTAGAGGTGAGGTGGGGGTGGAGAGGAATCTCAGAAGTCAAGTAACTAGCTGGGAAAATGCCCAGAAAAGGGAAGAAAAATAAGACCATAGAAAGCTACTTTCTTGGGGGACAGATATTTACTCCTTTCATTTCTGAAGATGAGAAACAATTCTTACCATCAGGGAAAGATGTGGAGGTCGGGACCTCTGTATCCCAGACATCCGAGGTGGATGTCTGGTGGGCTCAGACCATGGAAGAGCTCAAAAAGGATTTTGAAAATCAAGTTAGACAGGTGGAGGAAAAACTGGGAAGAGAAATGAGAGAGATGCAAGAAAAGCATGAAAAACGGGTCAATACCTTGGTAAAGGAGACCCAAAAAAATGCTGAAGAAAATAACACCTTGAAAAATAGGCTCACTCAATTGGCAAAAGAGGTTCAAAAAGCCAATGAGGAGAAGAATGCTTTCAAAAGCAGAAATAGCCAAATGGAAAAATAGGTTCAAAACCTCACTGAAGAAAATAGTTCTCTCAAAATTAGAATGGAACAGATGGAGTCTAATGACTTTATGAGAAACCAAGAAATCACCAAACAAAACCAAAAGAATGAAAAAATGGAAGAGAATGTGAAATATCTCATGGGAAAAACAACTGACCTGGAAAATAGATCCAGGAGAGACAATTTAAAAATTATAGGACTACCTGAAAGTCATGATCAAAAAGAGCCTAGACATCATCTTCCATGAAATTATCGAGGAAAACTGTTTTGACATTCTACAACCAGAGGGCAAAATAAGTATTGAAAGAATCCATCGATCACCACCTGAAAGAGATCCAAAAAGAGAAACTCCTAGGAACATTGTGGCCAAATTCCAGAACTCCCAGGTCAAGGAGAAAATCTTGCAAGAAGCTAGAAAGAAACAATTCCAGTATTGTGGAAATAAAATCAGGATAACTCAAGATCTAGAAGCTTCTACATTAAGGGATCGAAGGGCGTGGAATAGGATATTCCAGAAGTCAGAGGAACTAGGACTCAAACCAAGAATCACCTACCCAGAAAAACTGAGTATAATACTTCAGGGAAAAATATGGCCTTTCAATGAAACAGAGGACTTTCAAGCATTCTTGATGAAAAGACCAGAGCTGAAAAGAAAATTTGACTTTTAAACACAAGAATGAGAAGAAGCATGAAAAAGTAAACAGCAAAGAGAAGTCATAAGGGACTTACCAAAGGTGAACTCTTTACATTCCTACATGGAAAGACAATATTTGTAACTCTTAAAACTTTTCAGTATCTGGGTAGTTGGTGGGACCACACACACACACACACACATGCACACACATGTACACGTGTGCGTGCACACCCATATACACATGCATACACACACAGAGACAGAGAGCACAGAGTGAATTGAATAGGATGGGACCATATCTTAAAAGAAATTAAGGTAAATGGTGAGAGAGAAATTTAGTGGGAGGAGAGAGGGTGAAATGGAATGGGGTAAATTATATCTCATTCAAGAGGCAAGCAGGAGACTTTTTAGTGGAGAGAAAAATGGGGAGCTGAGAAAAAAACATGAAGTTTACCCTCATCACATTCGACTAAAGGAAGGAATAAAATGCACACTCATTTTGGTATGAAAACCTATCTTACAATACAGGAAAGTGGGGGAGAAGGAGATAAGCAGGGTGGGGGGGATGATGGAAGGGAGGGCAATGAGAGGAGGGAGGAATTTGAAGTCAACACTCTTGGGGAGGGACAGGATCAAAAGACAGAATAGAAACAATGAGGGGCAAGATAGGATGGAGGGAAATACAGTTAGTCTTACATAACACAACTATTATCAATGTCATTTGCAAAACTACACAGATATGGCCTATATTGAATTGTCTGCCTTCCCAAAGGGAATGGGTGGGGAGGGAGGGATGGGGAGAAGTTGGAACTCAAAGTTTTAGGAACAACTGTCGAGTATTGTTGTTGCTACTAGGAAATAAGAAATACAGTTAATGGGGAATAGAAAGTCATCTGGCCCTACAGGACAAAAGAGAAGATGGGGACAAGAGAAGGGAGGGATGATAGAAGAGAGGGAAGATTGGTTATAGGGAAAATTAGAATGCTCGGTGTATTTGGTTGGGGGAGGGGAGAAATGGGGAGAAAATTTGGAACCCAAAATTTTGTGAAAATGAATGTAAAATGTTAAATAAATAAATTTATATTAAAAAAAAGAATATCAAAAAATACAATGGGCTTTTTAAAAGCCTATTATTTTAGAGCTATATTTTAAGAAATTATAAATGAAAACTGCACAGAACAAAAAGTAAATTGTCCCAGCTTTTTTGAAGGAGCAGGTGGAAGAGGAGGAAGAGGAGATAAGGAACAGGAGAAAAAAAGAAGAGCAGCATTCCCCTACTTCTGCTCACATTGGCAGGTTGGGCCTCCAGATGGAAGCTCCTACTACTCTCAGATAACATGGTAAAGACAGTGAATACAAAACATTCTCCTAAAAATCTGGTTCACTCCTTCACACAAATACATCATCCATGGGAGGAGTAAACTTAGACCACAATAGTAGTAAGGCACACATGTACGAAATGGGTGTGACAAGATTGAGGTTTAGAATTGTGAGAGCTGGTTCAGATTTGAAAGAATTCACTTAGACTTTCTCTGTAGTCAGTGAGAGCTTTATTGACACAAAAGCAGCAGACTTGAGATTTAGTAAGGATCTAAACAAAGGCACTGATATAGGAAAAGAACCTGATTCTTATAGACAGAAATCTACACAGCCTGTAAGATGACGAAGTAATTTTTTAGGATTTCTAATGGGGACTAGTGATTTAGAGGCAGGGTAAATACAAACAAAGAGAGTAAGGTGGATGCTTACAAGATAAGGAAAAGTTGTCATGACACAGGATGAGGAAAACGAATAACAGGATAGGGAACACAGGATAAGGAGGACAAAAGCAATTTTTTTTGAAAATTTAATTAATTTGTTTTCATTTTTCAACAATAACTTCCATAAGTTTTAAATTTTCTCCCCCTCCCTCACCCCTCCCTCCTTGAGACAGCTTGCAATCTTGTATGGGTTCTACACATCCATTCTTATTAAACACATTTTTACATTAGTCATGTTGCATAGAAGAATTAAAACAAATGGGAGAAACCATGAGAAAAACCAAACCAAAACATAACACAAGAGAAAACAGTCTGCTTCATTCTGCATTCTGATTCCATAACTCTTTCACTGGATGTGGATAGAATTTTGCATCAAGAGTCCTTTGGGAATGTTTTAGGTGCTTGCATTGCTCTGAAGGACTAATTCTATCAGAAACAGTCCTTGCACACTTGGCTGTCATTGTGTATAATGTTCTCCTAATTCTGCTCATTTCATTCAGCATCAGTTCATATACATCTTTCCAGGTTTTTCTGAAGTCCACCTGTTCATCATTTCTTATAGCGCAATACTATTCCATTACATTAACATACCACAACTTGTTCAGCCAATTGATGGGCATTCCCTCAATTTCCAGTTCTTAGACCACAAAAAGAGAGGCTATAAATATTTTTGTACATGTGGGACCCTTTCCCATTTTTATGATCTCTTTGTGATACAGTCCTAGAGGCAATATTTCTGGATCATAGGGTAGGCACATTTTTGTAGCCCTTTGGGCATAATTCCAAATAAAAGCAATTCTTCTGATACAAGTTGCATGGTATTCCAAGATAAGGGGGAAAGGGCATTAAGATACCCTCAAGTTACAGGATGGGGTATAGAATGAACCTCAAACCACTTCACAGAGCCTGGGAAAGTGACCCTTACTGACTCTTAGGGCACCGCCTCTGTCCACATCAACAGAGTTTAACTTACTACACCTGCTCTGGAAGACCTTCTCTCTATGTAGAGATCTCATACAGAACCCTTTGCTGTTCATCCTTCATTCTCAAAGAGGATCAAGGACATCACAAGGGAGATGCCTTGACTTGTGAGCGAATTGGATTTTACCTCACTAGGTTATTGTAAGGATCAAGTGAAATAATATACATAAACTCTTTGCAAATCTTAAAGTGCTAAATAAATAAATATTAGCAGTTACTATGTCATTCCTTATGCTATTCTTTTCTGGTCAGGCTAATATCACATTAGTTATTTTTTTTTTGTTATATTATGTATGTATGTGTGTGTGTATATATATATATATATATATACACATATATGTATATATATACATATGTATATACATATATTGATTTTTCAGTTTTCAACATTGACTTCCACAGGAATTTGAATTCCAAGTTTTCTCTCCTTACCTACCACCAGGTCTCTTCTACCCCCACCCCAGGACAATGTGTGCCACATCCACACCTTCCTCCAGTCTGTCCTCCCTTATCACTCCCCTTTCTTCTATTCCCCTCCCCTCTATTTTTATATAGGGCAAAAAAGATTTCTATACCCCATTGCCTGTATATCTTATTTCCCAGTTGCATGCAAAAACAATTTTTAACTTTCATTTTTAAAGCTTTGAGTTCCTTATTCTCTCCCTTCCTCCCTCCCCACCTACACTCATTGAGAAAGAAAGCAGTTAGATATAGGTTATACATGTGTGTTATATATTCTCTCAACCTCCCCTAATACTGAAAAAGTTTTCGTGAGTTACAAATGTCATCTTTCCATGTAGAAATGTACACAGTTCAAATTTAATGAATTTTTTATGGTTTCTCTTTCCGGTGTACATTTTCATGTTTCTCTTGATTCTTGTATTTGAAAGTCAAATTTCCTATTCAGCTCTGGTCTTTTCAACAAGAATGCTTAGAAGTCCTCAATTTCATTGAAATTCCATTTTTTCCCTGAAATATCATACTCAGTTTTGTGGGATAGGTGATTCTTTGTTTTAATCCTAGCTCATATTCCAAGTCCTTCAATCCCTTGGTGTAGAAGCTTCTAAATTCTGTGTATTCCTGATTGTATTTCCACAATACTTGAATTTTTTCTTTCTAGCTGCTTGGAATATTTTCTCCTTCACCTGGGAGCTCTGAAATTTGGCTACCATATTCCTAGGAATTTTCCTTTTGGAGTCTCTTTCAGGAAGTGATAGATGAATTCTTTAATTTCTATTTTATTCTCTGGTTTTAAAATATCAGGGCAGTTTTTCTTGATAATTTATTGGAAGATGATGTCTAGGCTCTTTTTTATCATAGTTTTCAGGTAAACTAATAACTTTTAAATGATCTCTCCTGGATCTATTTTCCAGGTCAGTTGTTTTTCCAATGAGGTATTTCACATTGTCTTCTATGTTTTCCTTCTTTTGGCTTTGTTTTATAATTTCTTGGTTTCTCATAAAGTCATTAGCTTCCATCTACTCCATCCTAATTTTAAAGAACGATTTTCTTCAGTGAGCTTTTGGATTTGCCTTTCCACTTGACCAATTCTGCTTTTTAAGGCATTCTTCTCCTCATTGGCTTTTTGGACCTCTTTTGCCATTTGTGTTAGTCTATTTTTAAAGGTGTTATTTCCTTCAGCATTTTTTGGATCTACTTTAGCAAGCTCTTGATTCATTTTTCATGATTTTCTTGTATTATTCTCATTTCTCTTCCATTTTTTCCTCCACCTCTCTTACTTGATTTTCAAAGTGCTTTTTGAGCTCTTCCATGGTCTTGAGACCATTTCATATTTTTTTTGGAGATTTTGGATGTAGGATCCTTAATGCTGCTACCTTCCTCCAGTTATATGCCTTGGTCCTCCTCTGGTTATGTGCTTTGATCTTCCTCCTCCAAAATGATGGAAGAAAATACCTGTTCACCAAGAACATCCTCTTATTTTCCCCCTTTGGGGCATTTTTCCTGGCCAATTACTTGACTTTTGATCCCTTTGTCAAGTGGAGGGTTTACTACCCAAGGCTTCAGAGGTCTTGTGAAGTTTCACTCCAAGACACATCTCTAGTGACCTATAAGTTCTCAGTTCCTCCAATGTGATATGATCAAAGGAGAGGTGTTTGCTCCTCTCCTGGTCTGTGCCGTGAAATGTGAGCAACCACAAGCATTCTTTTCGGCCCTGGAATCACAAATAAGATTCCCTCTCTACAGCCACTATGCCAGTGCTCCTCTTCACCCTAGGACCACCACTCTGTACTGAGACCCAGATCAACCACTCAATTCCCCCAGGGTCTATAGGCCAAGAGCTCCAGAAGCAGTAGCTGCTGCAGTCATGGCTGCCACTACCCTTGCGCTGGGACCAGACCAAGTTGCCCTCTCATCCAGGTGAAAGAACTTTCTCATTGACCTTTGAAGCTGTCTTTGGCACTTGTGAGTTGAGAAGTCTGGAAACCACAGCAGCTTCCCATTTTTCAGTGCCCTGAGTCCTGTTTCAGTCCTGTCTGTGCCAGGCAGTCCATGCCAGGGTGTGCTATACTCCAAGACCAATGCAATAGAGCCTTCCTGTCAGCCTTCTAGGTGGTCTTGGGCTGCAAATCTGTTTCACTCTGTCATTTTGTAGCTTCTGCTGCTCCAGAATGTGTTGAGAGTCATATTTTACAGGTATTTTAAGGAGTTTGGGGGAGAGCTCCAGCGAGTCTATGCTGCTACTCTACCACCTTGGCTCCACACCCCCACACATATACACCTTAGTTATTTTGACCCTGATACTGCATTTTTGATATATATTGAGCTTGTAGACTCTCAAATCTCTGGATCTTTTTCTGATGAAATTTCATTCAAATAAATACTTCACATTGATCTCTATTAAGTTTTACCTTATTGAATTCTTCCCAATGTTGTAACATATCAAGATCTTTTTGGACCCATTGAATAACTCTCCTAGCATTGTGTCATCTGAAAATTTGGTAAGCAGGTAATCCATGCCTTTAAGTCATTAATAAAATGGTAAACAATATAAGCTCCCTGTGGCACTTTACCAATGATCTCCTTCCAATTTGACACTGAACCAGTAAAGACTATTTTGACATATATTCAAACAGTTATGAAGAAAGCTAACTATATATTATTCTATAACCTACTTCTCTGCCTCATGCATAAGAATAGAGAAATTGAGTTAAATGTTTCATTAAAATTTAGATACAACGTACCTATAGCATTCCCTGTTCTATGGCCTAGTAAACTGGTCAACAAAGAAATGAAGTTAATTTGGCATTTCCCATTCTTGATGAAGTCATGCTGTTTCTTTATTATCACTATATCCTCCTCTATCTATTCAATAGACATTATTTTGATGTAATGTAAATTTTTCTGAAATTGAAGTAAAGTTTACTGGCCAATCGTTTGCAGATTCTACTCTTGCCTTTTTTAAAATTGAGACAAGCTAACTTCCTCTAGTCCTGTGACTCCTCTTCTCTTCTCTTAGAATCTTTAGAGATCATTGACAATGGCTCAGCATTCATAGCATTCGTTTTTTCAGCACCCTATGCTATGATTCATTCATTCATTCATTCATTCATTCATTCATTCATTCATTCATTCATTCATTCATTCCTGATTTAAACACATCAGGCAGCACATTGCTCTCTTACTATCTCCCAATTTGGATTTCTACTCCCTATTATTCATTCTGCTCAGTTTTTTCCAATCCAAAAATTCTTCTCTTTGACTGAGAAAATAGTATCCTCCTCTTTTCCTCAAGATAGATTGTCAACAACAAAGAAAAGGCAAAAGAAAAACCTTTTTTGTTATGCATAGTTTTCCTTATCAGCCTCAGCTTATTCTGAGCTTTAGCATTCCTAACACTATTCTTCTTGGAATTGTACCAGCTTTTGCACTCATCTTCCATCAACTGCCCTTCATTCTACCTTGTATACCTGTCTTAAAAATCTCTGTTGTTTGATTAGCTACTGGTACATACACATTGGCTTCAATTAGATGAGGCACTCAATTTTTTATCTTTATGATTCAGAATTTCATTCTTCATACTACTTCCTCCATATTAGTAGAACTCTATTCCCCATAGGTTTCCTCCTTATTCTGGGATCCCTTGATACCGCTTAGGTTCAACACACTCATATTGTTTTTTCTCTGTTTTGTTTTTTAATTTCCATTTCATCACTTATTTTTAAAATGTTTCTTTATTTTTAATTTTTAAAATGTTCAATTTATGGGATAAATTAAACACACTGTTTTGCATTATCAACCATTTAAACCTTGACCCAGACCTTTTCCAATATATCCCTATACCAGTCTCTGCAAAAGATACATGACTCTTAAAATGAAAGAATTTAACTAAGGCAGAACAGAAATATAAATAACAAATAACTGAAATTAGACAGTAAATGATGGCCCCCACCTGTATACATGAGTGCCCTCCCCCAGACCTCTAAGGGATAGATATTAAAATTTCCCTCTAATCCCTCTGCCTTCCCCCTTCCATCTCTCCTTATAGAGAAGGAAGATGCAATGTGTTAATTCATGGAACTTGGGAAGAAACTTAGGGTACAATGTCATTTAACTCAATTTTTTTTCTTTCTAGTTCCTTTAGGGCAGGCTAGCAAGTGTTGATGCCTCCATTGTTATCTGAGCCACACCACTGCCAGGCTGTACAGTGGGATTTCCTCTAATGTTCCCTGGAGTATTCAAAATCCCACTATAGGTGTCTACCTTCAGTTTGTACCTATAGCTCTCACATTGCCTGGCAATGGTTCTTTAAAGTTCATTGCTTGATAAGCGTTGTCCACACAGGTGCTATTTCTTTCCTCTAATCCCAAACCACTTCTTTACTTTCCACAGAACTGTCATATCCTTCTGCCAAGGCTGTGCCTGCCTGGCACAAATCCCTTGTTCAGTCACAAGACATTCCCAGGAATCCTGCATCCTAAAGCTTTCTCCAAAAAACAGATTCTCCATCCATGCTGAAACTTTGGACACACTGAAGCTTCATGGAAAGTATTCATTATTGGTAGAGACAATCCCCACCCAAATTATAGTCTCAGTTTGTAGAATTCCATCTATTCTTTGTCCAAACCTTTTGAAATCTGTTCTAGCAAAATCTCAGTGCTAGACTCTGCCCAGATCTCCTTTCTTAATCTATCCAAATTCTTAATTGGAACAGCCACTTTCCCTCAAAGGTCTCGTCATTTCTGCCCTGGCAAGCAGTTCTTCCCCATTAGATAGAATCTGAAATAGAATAGCAACTCCTCTCATTCTATCCTCTATCTTTTGAAGAGTAAAATTATTATTAAAGCAAACCAGGAAATTATTAGCTGTTGTCATTTTGGCTCCAGAGGCTGACAGATAATTCAGGTCCCCCTCCCTATTTCCTCTTCACTACTATATTATCTCTCCATGGAAGGGTTGTTATCTATTGTCCCAACTCCTCAATTATTTCTTTTTTCTGTCCAGGAGGTCTATAGTATACTCCAATAACAATATTTCTTCTGTTTTTCCCTCTGTTGATATTTACTCAGATATTCTCCTCCACGTCTTGCCCCTCTAGTTCCTGTATTTGTCTCATGAGAATATATCTTCTTATAAATTGATCCTCCAAATTCCAACTTTTATTTATACCTTTCCTTTGGAAAGGGTCTACCTACCATTCCCTGGTTACATTATCTCAGGTCCTGTCCCACAACGTGATACAGAGCAATTAAAATTTGCATCTCTAGTTCCCTTTCCTTGTTTCCCCGTTTTGTGCATTTATGAACATTTATCTAATGCCATTGTTTCATTGTCGACTCCTTCCTCAGATTTTTGTCTTGCTTAGATTTCTGGGCATCTCTACTGCTATTCTTCTTCCTCTGTTGTAATTACTGTGTAAGACATCTGAGTTTGATGGATATACATAGGCAGTTTCCTGCTTCCCCTTTCATTTTCAATTTAAAGCCCTTTTGATTAGATTTGCAAGACTCCAGGCAAATGCAGTTTTACCAGCCTTTGTTAAGTGCACTCCAATGCCTGGCCAGAAGCCCATCATTTCTGTATGTTATGCTATGGTGCAAAAATCCAAAACCTGTTCTCAGACACCATCTTCTTAATTAGCTTCTCACTTTCCAAATTTCACTTTCTCTTTCCGAAATACTCTTGTCTTCAGTTGGCTGCAATGATGAAAACAATACTGGTACCCCTGAGGTCTCCACTTCCTTTCCCAAGATTTCATAATTCTTAGCAATGTCTTAAGAACCCATTAGCAGTATACATTTTGCCCACATGAATCCCCAGAAGTAGGCAGTAGCCATCAGACTTGACAAGACTTGGAAAAGTTTCTATCGTATCCCATATACTTGTGGAAAGATAGCAAGCCTTGCTCTTTTTTTTTCTTTTTAAAGTAATTTATTCCTTTCCCTCAGAAATTGCTTCATATCTATTCTGTATATACAGGAGAGTCCCTGTATTTTTTTATGGTTCAATAGTTTAGAAGTGCTCTAAGACTTTTGGGACACCTGTGTTTTAGATAAATTTATACAACACATTGGTTATGCTCACTCCAGTAGAATCTAAGTTCTTTGAAAGAAGGAACTTTTTCATTGTTTTTATTGTACTTTTCATTCTCAACACATCACAGTCCCTTGCAAACATTAGGATTTTAATAAATGTCAAATTACTAATATAGAAATATGGTTTCCATGACTTCACATGCATAATCAATATCATATGGCTTGCTTTCTCAAGAGGTGTGGTGGGTGTGGGAGAAAGAGAGATTTTGAAACTCATTTTTTTTAAATGAATGTTAAAAATAAGTTAATGTAATTGGGAAATATTTAACAAAATAAAAATATATTTAAAAAATAAGATAAAACAAAACAATTTATTCCTCTTTTGATTAAACAATAAATAAACTACTCATAATAAATCCACATAGCCAAACAGAACAAATCTCCACATTGACCATGTGTTAAAATTCCTTATTCTATATTTTGAGTCCATCACCAACAGCTTGCTTCATTGTCTGGCCTTTGGAATTGTGGTTTCAGATTTGTTGATTGTCAAATGTTAAATCACATGCAGCCACCTCAGGATCCCTTATCAGGAATTCTTCTTCTGATCTTGTCTTTTTGTCACCTTTAACCTGAGGATCCACATTAGCATTTCTCAGGGGCCAAGAAGTTGCATCCTCTTCACAGACACAAGCCAGCTTCTTTCTGTTTGGGAGGAGCCTCCTATCCATGACTTAGCACCAACATGTGTTCTGTTGTTTCTCTTCTCTTTGTCATCTGGATCACATTCCTCCACCTTCCTGCCTCCTGTCACAAGACAGGTTTCCCCTTGTCTCATCAGATGCATTTTTCCTCAATTTCTTCTTCCAATTTTAGAGAATGCTTTCACATGCTTGAAAACCTGGAGACTGGCAAGGGATTCCTCAAAATCTTCCTTTGCCTTCTCTTCTGGGATGGACACTTTGTGCATAGGTAAGTCAACAACTTGACTGTGTCAGGAAGACAAACACCATGAAACGATTCTATGCTGGTGATTGCAAAATTCTTTGCTATATGAGATGACATCTGAGATTCCTTCCAACTCTATAAGTCTTTGATCCTTTTAGACAGTTCAGTGATACAGTGAATAGAGCACTAGACTTGCCATCAGAAAGACCTGAGCTCAAATCCTGCTTTAAAAGATTTTTTCTAGCTGTGTGACCCTTGGCAAGTCATCCAATTCAACTCAATTCAGCCTCAGTTTCCTCAGTTGTAAGATGAAGATGATAATAGCACTTGTCTCAAAGAGTGATCATGTGGATCAAATGAATAATATGTGTAAAGTGCCTTGCAAAGCTTATTATAAATACTAGCTGTCATTAGGGCAACTAGGTTGCCACACTGGATAGAGTGCTGAGCCTTAGAGTCAGAAAGACTCATCTTCCTGAGTTCAAATCTGGTCTCAGACTCTTACTAGCTGAGTGATCATGTGCAAATTACTTAACCCTGATTACCTCAGTTTCCTCATCTGCAAAATGATCTGGGGAAGGAAATGGCAAACCACTGCCATATCTTTGCCAAGAAAATTCTAAATGGTATCATGAGGGTAGGAGACCACTGAACAACCAAAGCTATCATTAGCCTCTGAGCAATCTCTCCAGCCTTTCTTTTTCTTTCTTTTTATATTTCTTTATATTTCCTTTTTATATTTTATTTTTCTCTTTACATATAGTTATGTATATTATATAATAAATATTAAATATGTATATTTTATATTTATTATATTTTTATTTATATTTCTTCTTTATATTTATATTTCCCTTCCTCATTCAGAGAGCCACCCTTTATTACAAATCATTAAAAAAGTAAAAGTAGCCCAAAAATCAATTTTACCTGATAGTACATGTGGTATTCTATCTCCATAAGCCTCCCTGCCCCATCTCTATAAAGTAGAGAGGGGAGTTCATTTTCATTTCCCTTCTTGGAGAGAGGAGTATCTCTCTAACCCATCTATTTCATTCTAAATTTATGGATCCTTCCCCCTTCCTTCACACCCTTCCATAGCCTTTCTCCTCACCTTTAGAACTTAAAACATTCCTATATCTTCCCTTTAACCAGCCTGAGTTCAAGGCTTACTTAACAACGACACAGCCTCTTGAGTCTTCTCAGCTGCATACATTATAATAACCAATTCATTTTTTTCTGCCTTTTCACAAGGTCCCCCCCATTTCCAATGTGATTTAAAAGGTTTCACCTACCACACCAGGGTAATGAATATTAAAGTGCTTTTGCTACAGAACTATAGGAAAACATCATTACAATTATTATAACTCCTGTCAGTCTCTTGAGGCTAGTGTCATACAAGTAATAACCTTGGCAGAGATAGACCCTGAATACTTATCTATCTGCCCAATCTGCTTTCCTGTGTCCCAAACGACATCTCAGATATCTCTGACATTCCCCTTTGGGATGGCTTCCAAGAGCTGCAGTGGTGAAGAAAAGCAACAGGGTCAAGAAGATGATATACTGGACCTAGGATCAAGAAGACCTGAGTTCTAATCCCACCTCTGCAACTTAATAGCTGTAAGACTCAAGGTAAGCCATTTAATTTCTCTGAGGTTGTTTCATCTGAAAAAGGGGGCTAATAATAGCACCTATCAAAAGAGATGATGTATGCAAATCACTAACAAACTTTAAACCTTTATAAATGGGAGCTTAAATTACCTACACAATCGAAAACAATAGCTTAATCCTCTGAGTTTTAAAATAAGCCAATGACTTGAACTTCTGAAAATGTATTCAAACACCACACACACACACACACACACACGTTAAACCTATATCAAATTGCTTAGCATGTTAGGGATGGGGGAGGGGAAGGAGGAAGAAAATTTGGAACTCAAAATTGTATTTAAAAAAAGAATGTTAATTTGTCTTTACATGTAATTAGAAAAATAAAATATTATTTAAAAAAATAGAAAAATTAAAAATAAAATGAATTGAAGTCATCCCATAGCTCCAAAACCCTGCCCTCCTTGCTCTTTTTGAAAACAGAAACATTTGTCTATTTTCTGACCAGGGAAACCCCTCCTTCCAATAAATCATCTCTCTTAGTAACCTGGAATATAGGCTACACAGGAATGGTGACTTGAACTCATTTATTTCTCCCTTCTCATCTTAAGTTTCATATTCTTGTTAGTCAGTTTGTATATTATCCTTGTCAGCCCCAAAGATCATTATCCTTGGTGGGGAAAGCAAGGTGAATAGGAAAGGGGTAGTTCTTCTTTTTCCTCCTTAACTGTTATCACAGTCCCATCCATCTGAACAGAAGAGATCTCCTATCTGATCTTTCCCTTATCCCCATGATAACTTTTTAAAAATCACCCTTTTTGTTATCCATAGCATTCATCACTGGATTCAGTTCTTTCTGAGATTTAATGTTTCTGGTACTATTTTTATAGGACTGAGAAGCACTTTTGTATTCATTCTCAGTTGCCAGCCCTTACTCCTGTCCTTTGCACATGTCTTTTCAAAATCTCAATCAGTCAAAGAATTGCATTCACATCCTCTGCTTCTTTGTTGGAATATTTGTGTTTATATCATAAAAGTTTCATTCATGAGGGCTTTAAACCTAAAGTTGGCAGCAATGAATTTGGGTCAGAGGATTTAGGTTTCAGTCCTGTCTCTTGCCCTTGCACTTATGTAATCTTGGGCTGGGAACTTCATTCTCAATCAGGAGTCTCAGTTTTCTCATTTGTAAAGTGGGGACATTGGTACTAAATGACTCCTAACAACCCTTTCAACACTAAATGTAAGGTCCTATCTCTGCTGGCCTAATATTCCCCATAAAATTATAGGTGGCAAAATTTCTTTTAGTGTTTCTCTGACCTTTAATTATGTTCTAAAATCCAGGTGTACAAGTCAGACAATTCTTGGTTTGCTATCTCTTTCTATTAAGAATGTTTTTTTTACTTGTAGGATGTATAGGTTCCCAAAGTGATCAATGCTGCTTTCCGGTTGGTGCTGAAATGTAGGAGTGGCATAGTAGCCTTGGGTGTAATTGGGGGGGCAATGAATAAAAATAATGGGGCAGTGGAAGCCTACAGGATGAAGAGAAGAAAAGAAAAATTTGGAAAACCATTCATACATTTCATCTGTTGTGTAATATAGTTAAAGTCATAGTGATTACATTATTTTCCAAATTAATACACAAAATGCAAGTTATAACTTATTAGTGATCTAGTCTGCCAACATGTCTTAACAAGCCAGTGTTGGCAAACAAGCACATTGGTGCATTGTTGGGAAGTCCGATATGCACTGTAGGAATATATGTAGGTAATGATTTGTTTACAATATGATAGTATATGCTCATCAAAATTTTAGTGCAGGAAAATACCCACAAATTTACAATAAACTATTAAATTTTGGATGCGTATTTTTTTTATTTTTATTAATTAATTTATTTAAGTTTTCAACATTCATTTTCACCAAATTTTGAGTTCCAAATTTTCTCCCCATTTCTCCCTTCCTGCAACACCAAAAGGCTGAGCATTCTAATTACTCCTATCATCAATCTGCCCTCCCTTCTAGCATCCCTCCCTTCCCTTATCCCCATCTTCTCTTTTGTCCTGTAGGGCAAGATAAATTTCTATACCCCATTACCTGTATTTCTTATTTTCTAGTTGTATCCAAGAATGATACTCAATAGTTATTCCTAAAACTTTGAGTTCCAACTTTTCTTTCTTCCTCCCTGCCCACCCATCCTCATTGGAAAAGCAAGCAATTCAATATAGGCCATATCTGTGTAGTTTTGCAAATGACTTCCATAACAGGCATGTTGTATAAGACCAACTATATTTTCTTCCATCCTATCCTGTCCCTCATTTCTTCTACTCTGTCTTTTGACCTTGTCCCTCCCCAAGAGTATTGACTTCTAATTGCTCCCTCCTCCCATTGCCCTCCCTTCCATCATCCCCCCCCACCCTGCTTATCCCCTTCTCCTGCACATTCCTGTATTGTAAGATAGGTTTTCATACCAAAATGAATGTGTATTTTATTCCTTCCTTGAGTCAAATGTGATGAGAGTAAACTTCATGTTTTTTCTCTCACCTCCCCACTTTTTCCCTCCCTTGAAAAGTCTTTAACTTGCCTCTTTTATGAGAGATAATTTGCCCCATTCCATTTCTCCCTTTCTCCTCCCAATATATTCCTCTCTCACCCTTAATTTCATTTTTTTAGATATAATCCCATCCTATTCAACTCTCCCTGTGCTCACTCTCTCTCTCTCTCTCTCTCTCTCTCTCTCTCTCTCTCTCTCTCTCTCTCCCTCTCTTTCTGTATGTGTGTGTGTGTGTGTGCGTGTGTGTGTAATCCCACCAACTACCCAGATACTGAAAAAAAAAGTTTCAAGAGTTACAAATATTGTCTTCCATGTAGGAATGTAAACAGTTCAACTTCAGTAAGTCCCTTATGATTTCTCTTTGCTGTTTACATTTTCATGCTTCTCTTGATTCTTGTGTTTGAAAGTGAAATTTTCTTTCCAGCTCTGGTCTTTTCACCAAAAATGCTTGAAAGTCCTCTATTTCATTGAACGACCATTTTTTCCCTTGAAATATTATACTCATTTTTTTCTGGGTTCCTTTGACTTCTGGAATATCCTATTCCATGCCCTTCAATCCCTTAATGTAGAAGCTGCTAGATTTTGTGTTATCCTGATTGTATTTCCATAATACTCAAATTGTTTCTTTCTAGTTGCTTACAATATTTTCTCCTTGACCTGAGAATTCTGGAATTTGGCCACAATGTTCCTAGGAGTTTCTCTTTTTGGATCTCTTTCAGGTAGTGATTGATGGATTCCTTCAATACTTATTTTGTCCTCTGGTTCTAGAATATCAGGGCAGTTTTCCTTGATAATTTCATGAAAGATGATGTCTAGGCTCTTTTTTTGATCATGGCTTTAAGGTAGTCCCATAATTTTTAAATTGTCTCTCCCAGATCTTTTTTCCAGGTCAGTTGTTTTTCCAATGAGATATTTCACATTATCTTCCATTTTGTCATTCTTTTGGTTTTGTTTTGTGATTTCTTGGTTTCTCATAAAGTCATTAGCCTCCAACTGTTCCATTCTAATTTTGAAAGAACTATTTTCTTCAGTGAGCTTTTGAACCTCCTTTTCCATTTGACTAATTCTTCTTTTGAAAGCATTCTTCTCCTCATTGGCTTTTTGAACCTCTTTTGCTAATTGAGTTAGCCTATTTTTAAAGGTGTTATTTTGTTAGCATTTTTTTGGGTCTCCTTTCACAAGTTGTTGACCTGCTTTTCATGCTTTTCTTGCATCTCTCTCATTTCTCTTCCCAATTTTTCCTCCACCTCTACTTGATTTTCAAAATCCTTTTTGAGCTTTTCCATGGCCTGAGACCATTGAATATTTATTTTGGATGTTTGAGATACAGAAGCCTTGACTTTTATGTCTTTCCCTGATGGTAAGCATTGTTGTTGCTCATCTAAAAAGATGGGAGAAGATATCTGTTCACCAAGAAAGTAACCTTCTATAGTCTTATTTTTCCCCATTTTTTTGGCCTTTTCCCAAGCAATTACTTGACTTTTGGGTCCTTTGTCAAGAGTAGGGTATACTCTGGGGCTCTGTAAGCTCTCACTTCCTCCAAGATGGCACAATCAAGCGTGTACACTGGTCTGGGAGCAAGTAGAAATTTTTGTGCCCAGAATCTGAGTACTAGTTTCCTCTTCACAACCACCTCGTCTCCAGTTCTGCCGAGACAGTTCTGGGGGCTGAGATTCCTGTAAGCTGCAGGGACAGGGCTGCCATTCAGTGTGAGATAAAGATCAACTGCTCAAATCCCTCAGGAATATTAGCTGAGGGCAGGTCCTCTACACAGAGCCGAGGTAATAATCAGCAGCTCAGTGCCCCCAGGGTTTTTACGATCCCACAATGAATGCAGGCTGCTGTAGGGGCTGCTGTGGAAGCTGCTGCTACCTGCCTGATGTGGCCACTGTTGCCACCTGAGCCTGGAGCTATGGGAAGGCCCTTCTCCCTTCTGGGCCAGCTGAAAAATCCCTGTCACTGACCTTTGGCGCCTGTGGGTTGAGGGATCTGAGAACCACTGCTACTACGACTGGGGATTCCACTCCCATGGCCTGCTCTCATCCTCCTCCCAGAGCCACACCACATGGCCAAGGCTGGTCTGGACTGGGTTCCGCTCCATGTCCAGTTCTACAGATGTTTCCTATCGGCCTTCCAGGTCACCCTGAAAATTTCCTCCACTCTGTTGTTCTGTGGCTTCTAACTGCTCTAGAATTTGTCAAGAGTGTTTCTTTACAGGTATTTTATGGGCTGTGGGGGTACAGCTAGTATATGTGCATCTTTCTACTCCTCCATCTTGGCTCTGTTCCCGGGATGCATCATTTTTTTTTTAATTATTTACATTCTTTTGAAATGACACAACTTCCAAAAAAATGGTAAAGGGTTAAAGAAAGTAGATTTATGGGGAGCTGCTGAGTAATTTTTTTAAAGGGGGTGGCAAACCAAATAAGTTTAGGAACCTCTTATTTAGAACATATGTTTCCTTGTCAAAGGTACTCTTCCCAGTAACAAGGATGAAGGGGACTGCCAGAAAGGGCTTGTGTGAGATGTCTTCCCTAAATGTAGGCACCCCCTATTTATAAAGTATGTAAATGGTTAAACATATATTTCACTTACATAGAAGGGTTACTAAGTGGACACCCCCTAGGAAGCATAGATCCCCTTTCCACATGCTTGGGTCAACTTTTCAATCTTATATTATTTCTATTAGGCATAGCTATAGTATCACCCCAAGCTTATAGGTTCTCCTATTTATGGAAGCTTACATATGTATAGTCTCAATATGCCTTTACTCCATTTGTGACAGCCAAAGGAAGTTAGTGTCTGCTCTTTGTCACCTGGTATCTAAGCTGCACTGAAATAAAGATGTCTGCTGAACCTCTACAGAGATCCAAACCTCTCCCTTAATCTTAGCTCACACAACATTAATCATACCAGACAAATATTTAGTAGCCAATGGATTTTCTTTTATATCAAAGAGGGGGAACTGATGTATAAGGAATAACAATAATGAGAAGTAACTAAAGAGCAAGTATGGATAGGGGAAAGGCTGTCTGGGATTCTAGAAATGGAGAATAGGATCAGCTGCTTTCCCAGATCTTAATTGTCTCACAACAGGAGAAAAAAATGTCTACCACAATCTTTAAGGTCAATCTTCTTTAACAATAACAAAACAAACAAAAAAAATAGGAGAAAAACTCAATTCCCCATATCTTCCCTACAGTCTTATGCCTCATTGGTTCTCAACCAGGGCAGGAGGCGACGATTGCTCCTCATCTTAGGAGGACCATCACAATCCATTGGAACAGTTCATGGTTTAAGGAGCCAGGGAACCAAAACCTAGACATCAGGTACCCTGTTCATACTAGAAAATGAGAAAGGCTACTTATCCCAGTATTCAACATCTTCCTCTCTCCCTCCCTCCCTCCCTACCTCCCTCCCTCCCTCTCTCTCTCTCTCTCCCCCCCTCTCTCTCCCTCCCTCCCTCTCTCCCGCTCCCTCTCTCTCTCTCTCTCTCTCCCTTCCTCCCTCCCTCTCTCTCCCTCCCTCCCTCCCTCTCTCTCTCTCCCCCCTCTCCCTCCCTCCCTCTCTCCCTCTCCCTCTCTCTCTCTCTCCCTCTCTCTCCCTCCCTCCCTCTGCCTCCCTCCCTCCCTCCCTCTCTCTCTCTCTCTCCCCCCCTCTCTCCCTCCCTCCCTCTCCCTCCCTTCCTCCCTCTCTCTCCCTCCCTCTCTCTCTCTCTCCTTCTCTCTCTCTCTCTCTCTCTCTCTCTCTCTCTCTCTCTCTCTCTCTCCCTCCCTCCCTCTCTCCCTCTCCCTCCCTCCCTCTCCCTCCCTCCCTCCCTCCCTCTCCATCCCTCCCTCCCTCTCATGCAATTTTGAAAACCTTGCCCTTGGTGAACTCTAGCATAGTATTTGCTTTTATTTTGTTATCTTCATCCTAGCACTTTCTGGGTGGGATACCCAAGAAACCAAGGCTACACTTCTAAGTCCCCTATCAGTCCAACTTCAGCAAACAGTTTTTTCTTGTTTGGTCAGAATCTGATAAAGAATATCAGTTCTATCCCCTACTTCTTCCATCTTTTTGAAGGATGAAATTGTTGGATATGGTGCCTAGCAGAGGAGTCACTCCTATTCCACCCTGATTTAGACAACTCAAGGGGCCTACCTCTGACTAGGGGATGTTTTCTTCTAAAACCCTAGTTCCCACTAAGATGCCTTCAATTGCCAAACCTCAGCGGAAAGGCTCTGATTGTGGTTGTCTCAGGGCAAGGCAGGACTCAACAATTACTGGACATTTATTTAGAAACCATCTTTAAGGACAATAAATCCTTGGTTCCAACTCTTGCAGCCAAGATATTCTTCCTGGAATCTAATCTAAATCTACCCTGGTAACATGTGAACCCTATGTTTAGAGACTATTTGGATGATACTGTGCCTCAAAATGGTCTCCTTTCCTTTAAGGTCTGATTGTTCAGCTCTGTTGAGCTGAAAACATGGTCACTCCAGGGACAACGAGTTCTTGGAAAATTAATCCACAGTAAATCAACTCACATGAACCTTAACAGTGAACTGGGAAGCCACTCTTATTTCTCTCTAATGAGAATCATATTTACCTTGGCTCCAGGGTAGTGGCAGTCCAAATGGTCCCTTCTTCTGGCTGTGCCCAGAGGGCAGCCTGGGACATCAAAACCATTTTACAAGATTTGCTCAGTAAGCAAGGATGCAAGACAAGAGGTTCAGGAGATTATAGCTGTAGAGGCTGAAGGAATATCTGAGGCTGTCTTGTCCTACCACTCCATTTTACACATGAGGAGACAGACCTAAGGAGATGAGAAATCTTGTCCAACATCATACAGGTTACAGGCATCAGACATGGAATGAAATAATCTCCAGGACAGTATCTTTCCAGTCCATAAACATAAAACAAAAAAAGAACTAAAAAACACCTAGTACATGATCCATTTCCATGCAAAAGAAAGGCAGTGTGGGATAGGAGAAATCATGCTGGACTTTGAGTCCCAAGAGACCTACATTTGAATCCTACATCTGATAATTCCTGATTGTATCACCACTGTCAAAGGCACTCGACTACATCCACTGATTCTCATCTCAGTTTCCTCATCTATAAAATGGGAGTAATGATTTCTGTAGTATCTATACAACCCAAGCATTACAAGAATCAAATCAGAAAAGAATGTAAAATGTTTTATAAAATTTAAATTGTTTTAGACATGTCCATTCTCATTGCTATTATTACTTCTGTACATCACAGCAAACATAATCAGATAGGGTAAGAATTATAAAATCCACATTCTGGTCTTGAATCTGCTACTTATTAACTGTAAGACAGTGGACAACTGAATTAAGCTCTCTGAGTTTTATGTTCCTTATCTCAGGAAAAAAATAAAGTTAATAATACCTTCTTCATAGGGTCATTGAGAGACTGGAATAAAATAATATACATGGAAGTACTTTGTATACCATAAAGTGCTCCAAAATATATATGTAGGGCAGCTAGGCAGTGCAGTGGATAGAGTGCAAAGCATGGACTCAGGAAGACCTGAGTTCAAATCCAGCCTCATACTATCTGTGTGTCCATAGATAATTCACTTAACCCTGTTTGCCTCAGCTTCTTCATCTGCCAAATGAGCTGGAAAAGCTAATGGCAAACCACTCTAATATCTTTGCCAAGAAAACGCCAAATGGGATCACGAAGAATTGGACATGACTGAACAAAAATAAAATAATGTATGTCTGTATACATACACATGTAATGTATAAAGCAATTTGAAAATCTTAAAGGGATATCTGTTAGCTATCACACATATATTATGTATGTTATATTATATGGAGACTCTGTTTGATATATAGAACTTCTGAATGAAAAGGCTTCCTCTAGCAATGTCAATCTGTCCCTTTCTCAATAGCTTATAATCCTAGACTGGTGCCTACAGCCTGGAAAATTGATGAAGTGACTCATTCAGGGTCAGATAGCCAATATATGTCAGAGACAGGACAAGAATCGAGGTCTTTCTGGCTCCCTCTTTATCCACAATACAGCCTCACAAAGTTGATTATAGGTAGGTAAGTGGTACAGTGGATGGAGACTTAGGTTTGGAGTGAGGAAGACGTGAGTATAAATTCTGCAAGTTCAGATTCTGTGTCAGGTAATTCCCATCTGGGCAAGTCACTGAACCTCTACCAGTCTCAGTTTCCTCATCTGTAAAAATATGGATAATAATACTATTAGATAACATTGATATATATGTGTGTGTATATATATATATATATATATATATATATATATATATATATATATATATATAGTGCTTATCAGCCATTGTGCTAAGTAATTGCTTTACAACAATTATCTCATTTGATGCTTACAACCACCCTAGGAGGTAGATGATGGTATTATACCCATCTTATAGATGAGGAAACTGAGATGAGAATAAGTGGGTGTAGTTGAGTGCAAACAGAGGTTAAGTGACTTGTCCAGGAATACACAACTAATAGGAGTCTGAGACTGGATTCGAACTCCAGGTCCAGCTATATCCACTATACCATCTTGCTGTCTCTAATAATAGCATCTATGTCCCAGAATTATTGGAAGAATTAAATGAATGAGAACTCTATGTAAAAGTTATATGTAAAGTGCTTATTTTTATGCAAATATAAAGTATTGTTATTGTCATTATCAAACTAAATTTAGTGTCAGGCAAACAATAGACCTAAGTAGCTAGGTGGCACAGTGGTCAGAGTACCAGGTCTGGAATTAGAAAGACTCATCTTTCTGAGTACAAATCTAGCCTTAGATACTTACTAGCTGTATGATGCTGAGCAAGTCACTTAACCCTATTTGCCTCAGTTTGTAAAGTGACTTGTAAAAGGAAATGCCAACCAGCCTAACATCTTTGCTAAGAAAACCCCAAACAAGGTTACAAAGAGTTGGACAAGACCAAAGCAACTTAGCCACAGCAGATAACGAACATTTTTCTGCTTGCCCAGCCCTTCCTTCTATACTGGAAGATACTATTCTACTCTAGGGTTTATCTGTTTCTAGACAGCATTCTCTTAATTTGTTACAGTTTTAAAATTATATTCTGTTATTCTCTGACTATTCTACATTATTTTTCTTGAGGATAAACTGATATTATCAAGTTTTTAGCAAAAATTCTATGCTTTAGCAGTATAGTCTTAGAAAGGTTATTACCTCTCCTTGCCCCAGTTGCCCCATCAGTTGAAATAGTAACACATTTTCATAATTTCTCTAATATTGACAAAAGTGCTTTCTTTTCAATAAAAATTGGACAAAGATAGTGCAAGTATCCGAATAGTCACATTTTACAGGTAAGGAAGCTGAGTCTCAGAGCAGATCAAGATCAAATCCAAGATCATACAACTTATGCAGGAAAGCTAGAACCTTGCACCTTAGACCGCCTCTGCACCCAGCTGTTATAAGAAGCTCAGATTAGAATGATCTCTAACATCCCTTTCAGCTTTCACATACCATAGTTCTAGGAGCCAAACCAGATGAAATATTAATTTATGTTAATAAAGTCTCCACTGAGCAGTTTTTTTTATCTTTTCCCTCCCAGGCAGACCCTGATTCACTTGCATTTATTTCAAGCCCAATCCCCCCACCTCTTCTGTCTCAGGAGCCCTGGAAAACTGTCCTCCTGGGAACAATGAAGTTTTGATTGCAAACAGAAGATCAGAGTCTAGAAGAGCAGGAGGCGAAATATGAATTTGCAGTTTGGGATGACAAAGGGGGAGGTGTGATTTAAAGGAAAAGTTTTCCAGTTTTCTGTATTTTTATTCCAGGATTCAATTTTTGCCCATTTCTCTTGTCTTCTCTCAGGCCTCCAAGGTTACCCAGTTGAAGCATATTCCCTTCTCTCCTTTCTGGCTTCCACCATTTATCTCTGACTGCAGAATGGTGGGATACTGCTTTTTTGAGCTGAATATTTGCTAAAATAAGAAGCAGATTGAAGAAACAATTGAATTCCTTTCTTTGCTTTGTGATAAAGCAAGAGAATGAAAAGCAGCCCAGAACAGGAGGGCAAAGGAGTTGGGTGAAGACAGCCCTATGCTGTGTCACGATACGCAGGGAGGCAGCATGGTCCAGGGGAAAGGATATTGGATTTGGAGTGAGGGCATGTGGATTCAAATCCCATCCCTGCCATTCAGTGTCTATCACAAGAGTGAGGAATCTGTAGCCTCAAGGTCATATGTAGCCCTGTAGGTCCTCAAGTGCAGCCCTTTGACTGAATCCAAACTTCACAGAACAAATCCCCTTAATAAAAGGAGTTGTTCTGTAAAACTTGGATTCAGTCAAAAGACTGCACCCGAGGACCTAGAAGGCTGCATATGACCTCAAGGTTGCAGGTTTCCCAGCCCTGGTCTATTACTTTGAGCAAAGCTCTTCCTTTCTCTATGTCTCAATTTTGTCACCAATAAAATGAAGGAGATAACATAAATGAGATGGTCTTCTATGATCCCAGGTAAATATATCAGTCAGAGGGGCAAAACCTGCTATATACATGACAATGTGTAGTGAAGGTACTATAGATGGAGGTGGAAAAATTTGAAGGCCCTGTTGACTTCAAACACAAATTACACTGAGGGAGCATTCTGTGGTCTCAAAGTGGATGATCTTACTTCATCCCCACAAAAGTCCTAGGAAGTAATATAACTGTTATTGTTCCCATTTTACAGATGAGGAACTTGAGGTTTAGAAAGTCGAACTCCTTTAAGGTCACCACTGGGAGGGGCATATTACAGTGAAAAGAGCCCTAAAGTTTTGTGTTTACTACTCATGTGACCTTGGGTAGCATTTGGGTAGCAAATGGAAAGTTAGTTAACACCTTTAAACCTCAACTTCCTCCTGTATAAAATGGAAATAAGGCAATGTGGCCCAGTGGATAGAGGACTGGCCTTGAAACTAAGCAGACCTGGGTTCAAGTCATTCCTTGAACACATACTAGCTCTGTGACCATGGGCAAGGTCATGTAACTCATTTCCTCAGGCATCTCTCTGAAACTATACACACTATATACATATATTATATATGAATATAATACATATATTATTTATACATGTATACATACATGCATATACATATAAAAACCTATATCATACACATTATAAATGTATATATGATACATTTATTAGATATATTTATTAGAGGGGTATTGCAGAACAATATCAGTGAAAAGGATTTATACACAAAGAATTCCTTACACATGAAATCACAGATCTGGAATTTCCTCTTCTCCTTGAAATAGGGATAATAATACTTCTACTACCTACTACAGCAGACAGCAAGGTAGTTAGAGTACTGGACCTGGATTCAGGAAGACTCATCTTCCTAAGTTCAGATCTGGCCTCAAACATTGACTGTTTGACCCTGGCCAAGTCACTTAACCCTGTTAGCTTCAGTTTCCTCATCTGTAATATAAACTGGAAAAGGAAATGGCAAAATTCTCCAATATCTTTGCCAAGAAAATCCTGAATATGGTCACAAAGAATTGGATACAACTAAAAAATGACTGAACAGCAACACCTTACCTCACAGAATCAATATGAGGAAAGCACTTTGTAAACCATAAAGCCTGTGTAAATTATGGACTCATTATCAAGCCATGGGGAGCTAGATGGTACAGTGGATAGACTGCTGGGCCTGAAGTCAGGAAGGCTCATCTTTCTGAATTCAACTCACAGACACTTACTAGCTATGTGACCCCAGGCAAGTCACTAACCCTGTTTGCTTTAGTTTCCTCATCTGTAAGTTGGAGAAGGAAATGGTAAATCACTCTAGTGTCTCTGCCAAGAAAACCCCAAATGAGGACTGGAAATTGACACAACAAATATCAAGCCATGGTCCTGAGAGGTAAGGATCAAGAGACCAAGATATAGGATTAATTCTCTCTGACCTCAGATCTAAAACACCATTGAATGAAGTACATGATTCACAATGACCCGGCCCTACAGGAGAGTGAAAACTGGGCATCAGTATCAGAACAGGGCTTGGCTCTTTTTCCCTAGCAGTCTAGGCCAAAATGGTGACCATTCTTTGATACTTACAGCATGGTGTTTTCCTAATTTTACACATTTCTCTTCCTACACCATCCCCCATCCACTTTCAAGTCTGAATGAATTTAGTCTATAAACTTGACCTAAATTCTCTGGTCCAAGGGAAGAAATTTTGGGAAAGTCACTGATTAGGTCCCTTGGGGTAAATATGCAGGCCACCAACATCTTTGAAAGACTCTAAAATAGTAGAAGTCACAGTTTGACCTGTGCCAGCTGAGAGCTGGGTACCCACCCTTTTTGAGAATCATTTTTCCCCTCTATTATCCCCCCTCTCACAGACTCTCCCATACCCAGCAGGGGCTCTGTTAGCCCAGTTGGCAATTATAAGAAGAGAAAACTAACTGAATTTAAATGAAGGAACGACCAGGAATGATGGGCAGACAGCCCTAATTGGGGCTATTTTTAGAAACCAGTCATAAAATGGTACAAAGAGAAGAACATTTCTCCAGAGAACTGGGGAGTATGAGCAGAAACATTGGATTAAATTATTGGGAAGGGGGAGAGAAAAGAATAGAAAGAGCAATCAGAATACTTTGCTTCAAAAGCTGAGGTCAGGGCAAACCTAAGCATCAATGGGGAGGAGAGGAGCTGCCTTCCCAATTGAGTCCACAAGGTGTCTCTGGAAAGATTGCAGCCAAGCCATTCTCTCTCAAGTCTACCCTGTGCCAAAGGTTCAGATGGAGTTCTCAGGTCTGAGTCCCAACCCTTTGGTCAAGTGCTCCTTGCAGGACAGTGGAGTTGGCTAGGAAATGAATGCAAGATGAAAGTCTAAGAATTAATAATCTAGTGGGTAGTGTTGCCTCGGGGATACTAACTTGGTTTCTTTTGTAAAAATACATTCTCTTTTAGGGATGAGGCAAGGACACTCTGTTAGCTCCCATCCAATGTCTTAATGTTAACATGGGAGCAGTTCAGATCCCTTCGGATGACCCCTGTAGAAAGTTCCTGGAATGAGGATGTTAAAGCTTTCGCTCTCTTATGGGGAGTCTAGGGGAGTGAGTGACTCCTCCCCCTTCACTCTTCTGTAAAGGTTTTAAGAAGCAATCCTGCTGTTGTAATTTGTGCTAGCCAAAACAAAGTTCATAAGTCAAGAAGTTTGTTGCTGGTAGATATGTATAATAAAGGAAAGAATGTGGACAATGCCTGTTTTTTCCTGGCTTAATTCACATGCCCATCAAAGAGAATCTTGGGAACCTAGGTTCACCTCAGTGTTCACAAAGCTTCCATGGTTTTGATTTTTAGCAGAGAACTAAAAATGGGCTTTGAGGAGAGAGGATAACAGTCAGGGCTTAAATGGGAGTCACAAAGAATTTCATTCTTTAAATTATATAGTTCAGAGAATCCTAAGGCCATAGATTGGTAGTTGGAAGGAACTTCAAAGGTCCTCTTGTCCACTTCCTTTATTTTACAGATAAAAAAACTGAAGCCCAGGGTGGTTCCAAGTCTTGGCTGAGATTGTCTGAAAGTACAAAATGAATCAGAATAGAAAAAGGGAAGTCAAAAGAAAACATTTCATCTTAACCCAGGGCATTCTACAGGACAGCAGGTGGCACAATGAACAGAGTGCTGTGCTTAGTCAGGAAGACTCATCTTCTTGAATTTAAATCTGGCCTCAGATATTTACTAATTTTGGAACCCTGAGTAAGTAACTTAACGCTATTTACCTAAGTTTTCTCATCTGTAAAATGAGCTAGAGAAGGAAATGCCAAACCACTCAAATATTTTTGCCAAGAAAACCCCAAATGGGGTCGTGAAAAGTCAGACAAAACTGAAAATGACTAAACAACAAGATCTTCTACAAGGTCTTTGTTAACTCCCAGGCTAAGAAGGTGGCTCATAGCCTTGCTATGTATTGAAAGAACATGGATCTGTTTCATGAGAGAGATGCTTTCTTGCCACAAGATCTAGAGATCAAATTGGCAGTGAGGCTAAAACTGGGCCCCTCACTTAATCTGGATTTCTAAGCTACAGTATGACTAAGGTCAATTCAGTATCTGGCACCAATCTGGTGATGCCCTGGGAGTATAGAAAACCACCAGTCCCTCCAAAGGAGGGGACAAGTGATCCCGATTATAAAAATGCTTCATCTTCTGTGACTGTTGGTATCAGTGGCTTCTGAGGTGACCACTCCACTTCCTGTCTAGGGAGATGGAAAGGCCCAGTAGAGAAGGGGAGAGGAAGGGAGGAAGAGAGGAGGAGAAACAGAAGCAGAAGCAGAAGCAGAAGCAGAAGCAGAAGAAGAAGAAGAAGAAGAAGAAGAAGAAGAAGAAGAAGAAGAAGAAGAAGAAGAAGAAGGAGGAGGAGGAGGAGGAGGAGGAGGAGGAGGGGAGGAGGAGGAGGAGGGGGAGGAGGAGGGGAGAGGACGAGGAGAGATTAAAATGTCCCATGGCTCTCTCTTCCTCTTACCATCTCAGCTGAGAACCATGTATGCATCATATTTTACTGGGGGAAAAATGATAGAGAGCTCCCTCTCTTCCCCTCTTCCTCATCTCACATTACCCAGATGCTTTCTGCTACTATCTCCTCCTTCACTCCTGTCTCACATGAAAAGGTTGGCCTTTCTCCTTATGAACCCTTTAAATACAGTCTCATTCCTTCCCATTTTCTTCAACAGATTATTATTCCCTTCATGCCCACTTTCACATTCATCTTCAATCTCTCCCCAACTACTGGCTACTTCCTTCCTGCCAACAAACATACCCATACATACCCTATATTTAAAAAAAAAAACTTTAAATTGATTTATCCATCTTTATTGACTATCATCCAATATATCTCCTTTTGTGTATGTGACTAACCTCCTTGAGAAGGCTGTCTAGAATAGATAACTCCCCTACCTTTCTTCTCACTCTTTTCTTTTTTTAAAGTAAAACATTTCTATATACTAATATTTCCACATACTAATAATATACTAATACATTTTGTACGAGAAGACTCAAAGGAAAAATGAAAAGTAGAAAGTGAAAAGTAGCATGCTTCAGTATGTATTCAGTCAATATTAGTTTTTTTTTCTGGAGGGAGATAGTATATTTCCTCATTAGTCATTTGGGATTATCTTGGATCATTGTATTGCTGAGAATAGCTAAGTCATTCATAGTTCTTCTTTGAACTTGTTATTGTGTACAACATTCTCCTGGTTCTGTTCACTTCTCTATGCATCAGTTCATATAAGTCTTTCCAGGTTTTTCTGAAACCATCTGGCTTGTCGTGTCTTCTAGCACAATAATATTCTGGCACAACCATATACGATAGCATGCTTAGCCATTCCCCAATTTGGGCATCCAATTTTTCCAATTTTTAGCAAGCACAAAAACAGATACTATGAATATTTTTTGAACAAATAGTTTTCCAAATATGGAAAGACTTGAATTTATGAAGGAAGAGGTTATCTATCCTCAGAGAAACAGAAGTTAAGAATAGTATGGTCTTACATAGATGCATTTGAATGTATATATATCTATATATGACTATGATTATCAATATGTAAGTATATGTATATGTAAATGTATAAATGTATGTACCACTATATGTGTATATTATGTACATCTTCATGTGCATATGTATATGTGTATGTATACGTATCTAAGTATATGTATATGTGTGTATGTATGTGTGTAGATAGATATAGAGATAGAGATAGAGATAGATAGATATAGATATAGATATAGCCATGCTTAATTGTATCTTTCTGTTGGGGAGAGGAAGGGGGAAGAAACAAAGTAAAAAGTACACAGCAGACAACAAAAGAAAACTTACAAGAAAGCAAAGAAAAGTTGGACAGCTCTTGACACAATTTGTAGCATTTGTTACATAGACATTCTTGAAATGGAAATTAATTTTATCTATATTTATTTTATTATTTCTCTATATTTATTTTATCTATATTTTAATCCTCTCTCACATTCTGCTGTCTACATGCCGATCCTTTTTTTCTTTTCTTATTCTTTTCTTATTTGGATTTTATTATTTTTAAATTTAGTTTTATTATTATTTCTTTATTATTATTAATTATATTTTTATTATTTAGTTTTATAATTTAAGTTTGTTTCTTTTTTCTTTTCTTATTTTGTATTTGAGTTTAAAATTTTTAAAATTGAAAATAAAATTTAAAAAAACAAATAGGTCCTTTTCCCTTTTTTTGAATGTTTTTGGGACATAGACTTAATAGTAGTATTGCTGGATCAAAGGGTATGCACAGTTTCATACCCCTTTGGGCATAGTTCCAAATTGCTTTCCAGAATGATTGAATCAGTTACAACTCCACCAACAGTGAATTAATGTCCCAGTTTTCCCACATCCCCTCTGGCAGCCAACATTTTCCATTTTTGTCAAATTAGTCCCTCTGATAGGTGTGAGGAGCTGCCTCAATTGTTTTAATTTGCATTTTTCTGAACAATAGTGATTTACAGCATTTTTTCCTTATGATTGTAGATAGCTTTGACTCTTCTTCTGAAAACTATTCATATCTTTTGATTATTTATCAATTGGGAAATTACTTGTATTTTTATAAATTTGACTCAGTTGTCTACATATTTGAGAAATGAGGCTTTTATAGGACATGCTTATTGCAAAATTTCCTCCACTTTTTTTGCTTTCTTTGTAATTCTGGCTACATTGGTTTTGTTTATGCAAAAATTTTAATTTTACACAATCAAAATTATCTATTTCACATCTTTATCTTCTTTGGTCCTAAATTCTTCTTTCCACCTAAATTCTTCCATTATCCATAAGTCTAATAGATAAAGCATTTCATGCTCTCTTAATTTGCTTATGGTATCATTCTTTAGGCATAAATCATATATCATTTTGACTGTACCTTGCTATACAGTGTGAGATGTTGGTCTATACTTAGTTTCTCCATACTGTTTTCTAGTTTTTCCAGGAGTTTCTGTCAAATAATGAGTTTTTCTTCCAAAAGCTTGGATGATTAGATTTATCATATACTAGATGGCTATGGTCATTTCCTATAATGTAATTTGTACTGAATCTATTCCATTCATCCACCACTCTTTTTTCTTAGCCAGTACCAAGTAGTTTTGATAATTACTGCTTTATAATACAAGTTGTGATCTAGTCCAGCTAGACCACATTCTTTTGCTTTTTTTCCCATCAATTCACTTGATATCCTTGAACTTTTGTTTTTCAAGAAATTTGTGTTATTATTTTCTAGCTCTATAAAATAATTTTTTGATAATTTTATTGTATGACACTGAATAAATAGACTAATTTAGGTAGAATTGTCATTTTTAAATATTGATTGGCTTGGCCTACCCATGAGCAATTAATAATTTTTCAGTTGTTAAGATCTGACTTTATTTGTGTGAAAAGTATCTTATAGTTGTGTTCATATAGTTCCTGGGTTTGTATTGGCAGGTAGACTCTCAAGTATTTTATATTGTTTCCAGCTATTTTAAATGAAATCTCTATCTCTTGCTGCTGGGCTTTGTTGCAAATATATAGAAATTCTGATATTTATATGGGTTTATTTTGTATCATTCAACATTGCAAAAACTGTTAATAATTTCAAATAATTTTTAATTGATTCTCTAGAATTTTCTATATAACATCATATCATCTGCAAAGAATGATAATTTTGTTTCTTCATTGCCTATTATAATGCCTTTAATCTCTTCTTCTTGTATTGTTATAGTTTACATTTATAGTACAACATTAAATAATAGGAATAATTAATTGCTAGTGTTTTATTTAAAATTTCGCATTAATATTCATTAAGAAAATTGGTCTATAATTTTGTCTCTTCGTTTTGGTTCTTCTTGGTTTGGGTATCAGCCCAATATTTGTGTTAGAAAACAAATTTGGTAGGACTCTTTCATCTATTTTCCCAAATAGTTTATATATTAGACTTAATAGCTCTTCAAATGCTTAGTAGAATTTGCTAATGAATTTATCTGGTCCTGGGGATTTTTTTCTTACGAAGTTCATTGATGGTTTGTTCAAATTTTTTTTCTAAGATTGGGTAATTTAAATATTATTTCTTCTTCTCTCAATCTGGGTAATTTTTATTTTTGTACATATTCATCCATTTCATTTAGATTGTCAAATTTATTGGCATATAATTGGATGAAATAGCTTATAATAATGATCTTAATTTCCTCTTCATTGGTAGCAAATTCGCCCCTTTCATTTTTAATACTAGTAATTTGGTTTCCATCTTTCCTTTCTTTAATCAAATTAACCAATGGTTTATCTATTTATTAGTTTCTTTATAAATCCAAACTTCTAGTTTTATTCATTAGTTCAATGATTTTCTTACTTTCACTTCATTAATTTCTCCTTTGATTTTCAGGATTTTCAATTTGGTGTTTAATTGGGTGTTTTTAATTTGTTCTTTTTCTAGTTTATTTTTTTTTAGTTGCATGCCCAATTCATCAATCTGCTTTTTCTCTATTTTATTGACATAAGCAATTAGAGATATAAATTTTCCCCTAATTACTTCTTTGGCTGCACCCTATAAACTCTGGTATGCTGTTTCATTGTTGTCATTTTCTTTAATGAAATTATGTATGGTTTCTATGATTTTATGTTTGACCCATTTTTTTAGGATATTATTAAATTTCCAATTAATTTTTAATCTCTCTTCCCAATGTCCATTGTTGAATGCAATTTTTATTGCATTACAATCTGAAAAGGATGACTTTACCATTTCTACTTTTCTGCATTTGGTTGTGAGGTTTTTGTGTCCTAATATATGGTCAATTTTTGTGTGGGTGCCATGAACTCTTGGGAAGAAAGTATATTCCTTTCTCTTCCCATTCAAATTTCTCCAGCGATATACCATATCTAACTTTTCCAGAATTTTAGTCACCTTCTTAACTTCTTTCTTGTTTATTTTTTATTAGATTTATCTGGTTCTTGGAGGTGAAAATTGAGGTCCCCCACTAATATAGTTTTATTATCTACTTCCTCTTCTAACTCATTCAACTTCTTCAGAAGAATGCTATACCATTTGGTGCATAAATGTTTAGTACTCATATGACTTCATTGTCTATGGTATCTTTCAGCAAGATAAAGTTTCCTTCTTTATCTCTTTTAATTAGATCTATTTTTGCTTTTACTTTGCCTGAGATCATCATTGCTACCACTGCTTTCTTTGCTTCAGCTGGAGCATAATAGATTCTGCTCCAGTCCCTTGCCTTTATACTGTATATATTTCTCTGCTTCAAATGTGTTTCTTGTAACCAACAGGTTTTTAGTGCATTCTCCTATCTGCTTCTGTTTTATGGGTGAATTCATCCCATTCACATTGATATTTATGATAACTGTGTATTTCCCTCCATGCTTTTTTTGCACTTGTTTATCTCCCTCTCTCTCTTACCTGCCCCTCTCATTCCTTACAAGTGTTTTACTTCTGGTTATTGCCTTCCCCAATATACCCTCTCTTTTATCAGTCTCCCTTTTCCGTTCTACTATCCCTGTTCCTTTTAACTTCCTTATGGGGTAAGATAGATCTCTATGTCCAACTGAGTGTGTATGTTAGTCCCTCATTGAGCCAATTTTGATAAAAGTAAAGCTTAAGTTTTTCCTACCACCACCACCTCCATTGTCCCCTCCATTAGGCTCTTTCATGCCTCTTTTATGTGATATAATTTACCACATTCAATTTATCCCCTCCTTCCAGTGCAATTTTTATTCTAATTCCTGTTTTTTAGAGTATCATTCCATCAATATCACTTTATATCCACACACTCTGCCTACATACACTCCTTCTAACTGATTTTATAGTAATGAAGTTGTTAAGAATTACAAATACTATTTTGCCATATAGAAATATAAACAGTTTAACCTTATTGAATTTCTTATGTTTTTTCTTTCTTGTTGAGTTTTTACCTGTATTGATTTGTATTGTGTTTGGAGGTCTTGTATTTGGAGGTCAATTTTTTATTCAATTCTAGTCTTTTAATTAAAAATGTCTGAAACTTCTCCATTTCATCAAATATTCATTTTCCACTAAAAGATCACATTGAATTTTGCTTAGTAGATGATACTTGGTTGTAGCTCTAATTCCTTTACTTTCTGGTATATCACATTCTAAGTCCTCTAGTTCTTTAATATGGAAGCTTCTAAATCCTGCATAATCCTGACTATAGTTTCGTGGTATTTGAATCATTTCTTTTTTCCAGCTTGCAATACTTTCTCCTTGGTTGTGAGCTCTAGATTTTGACTATAATGTTCCTGGTAGTTTTCATTTTAGGATCTCTTTCAAGTGGTGATCACTGAATTCTTTCAATTTCTATTTTGCCTTCTGGTTCTAATATATATCAGAATGATTTTCTGTGACAATCTCTTGAAAGATTTCCTTTAGGCTTTTTTTCTTAATCATGGCCTTCAAGTAGTCCAATAATTCTTATATTATCTCTCCTGGATCTATTTTCTAGGTCAGTCATTTTTTCAATGAGAAACTTCACATTTTCTTCTTTTTTAACTTCTTAAATTTTGTTTTATAATACCTTGATGTCTTATAGTGTTATTAGTTTCCACTTATTCTATTTTAATTGTTAAAGAATTATTTTCTTCACTGAGCTTTTGTACTTCCTTTTCCATTTGGCCAGTTCTATTTTTTACAGAGTTATTTTCCTCAGTAAACTTTTGTATATCTTTTCCCATGCTACTATTTTTTTTCATGATCCCCTTGCATTACTCTCATTTCTTTTCCCAACTTTTCTTCTATTTCTCTAATTTTCTTTTAAAAATCTTTTTTAAGCTTATCCAGGAATTCTTTTTGGGCCTGAGACCAAATCACATTTTTCTTTGAGGCCTCACATGTCAGTTTGACACTCTTGTCCTCTTCTAAGTTTATGCCTTGATCTTCCCTATCACCATAGTAATTTTTTATAGTCAAGTTCTTTGGCTGTTGTTGCTTTGCTCATTTTTGCTGCATTTAATGTGACTTGATGTTTTTACGTGAGAGTTGGGCTCTGGCCCTGCATTATCCCAGCTTCTTGTACTGGGGCTCTAGGTCTTACTGCTGGCTTTTACTGGGCTTCAGGTCTTAGCTGATTGCTTTGTGTGGAGGGCAAGCTTCCCTTTTGGCTGGTACTGGGGAGGGGGCAGGACTCCCCTGGGCATGGTGTTTAGGGGTTGGCCTGCTTCAGGGGTGGGACCTTGCTGCTGGGTTACTATGAAAACAGGGTCCCTTGTTGGTCAGCCCTAGGATAGAGTTTGACTACTGGTCAGCAATAGGGTCAAGGCCTAACTGGTGGCTTATGCTGGGAGGGATTGAGGGGGCATCCTGGAAGAGGGCTTTATTGTGCTGCACAGACTACTCACTTGCCTGGGGGTACTGGTTTGCAGGAGGGCGGGGCCTTGCTGATGAATTGTCCCAGGCTTGGAGCTGCAGGCCCCTTGCTGTGAGGCTGGCTGCTGCTGCTCCAGGACCTCACTCCCCTCCCATTCTAATTAGGCAAATCTTTCCTGCTAGGCTGGTAAGCTGCTTTCCTGCTCCTAGATGAATTCTGAGGTACTTTTCTAGTTGTTTGGGAGGGCTTCAGAGATTTCCTTCCTCAATCCACCATCTTGGCACCAGAAATTCCCAGTGTTTTCTTAATTCCCTTCAGCCTGGCTTCCAACCTCATCATGCAACTGAAACTGTTCTCTCCAAAGTCACTAAGGGTCTCTAAGTTGCCAACTCTTGACCATTTCTTTCCCCAACTTCTTTGTAGTCTTTAACAATGTCAATCACCATCTTCTTGATATGGGACACTCCTCTGTCCTGGGTCTCCTTCTACCTATCTGCTTTATTCTTTCTCAGTTTCTTTTGTTGGATCTCCATCCAGGTAATGCCCATTGACCATGGGTGGGACCCTAAAGCTCTTACCTGGGTCCTCCTCTCTTCTCCCTCTATACTCCTTCACTTGGTGTTCTCATCAGCCCCCATGTATTCCATTCCATTAGTATCCCTAAGTTGATAGTTCTGAGATTTACTTCTCTGGTCCTAACACCTCTGCTGACCTCCAGTCTTCCATCTCCAACTGGACATCTCAAAAAAGACATTCTACAGACATCTTAAATTTCAAAACTGAACTCATTTTTCCTCCTAAATCCCCCATTCCTTTCTTAACTTCCCTTTTACTTTGAGTCCTGGTCACCCAGACTTCCAATCTAGGTGTCATCCTCAGCTCTCCCCTCTCTCTTTCATTCCTCATGTCCAATCTATTCCAAAAGTCTGTCAATTTTACCTTCATAACATCTCTCCCATCAAGGTCCTGTGGCAAGGCAAAAGTCAAGATTATTTTTAATGTGATGACCCAGGATGGAGCAGGTGACACATGCCTCATTATCTCTTCTGATACTGCCACCACCTTCATGCAGACCCTCATCACTGCACATCTGGAATATTGTAAGAGCCTGTTTAGTATCCCTGCTGCTAATCTCTCCCCACTGTAGTGGCATCCTCCACTTAGGTGGCAAATTGATCTTCCTAGAGTCCAGGTCTGAAACTCAATAGCTACCTGTCACTTTCAGGATCAGATAAAAAAAATTCTTTCATAACCTGCCCTTCCAACCTCTCCATTCTTCTTACAGCCTTACGGCACCCCATCCCATCTCCATGAAACCTGCAATCCAGTGATACTAGCATCTTTTCTGTTACTCAGCTAAAATACTCCTCCAGACTCTGAGAATTTCCACTGCCATCCCCTGTGCCTAGAAGACTCTTCTTCAATTCCACATTCTGTCTTCCCTGATTTCCTTCAAGTTCTAGTTAAAATGAACCACCTCCTACAGGAAACCTTCCTGATCTGCCACAGTTTTAATGCCTTCCTTCTGTTAATTATTTCAGATTTATCCTGAAGAGAGATATTACCCTATCCCCAATTAGACTGTGAATTCCTTGAGAATAGGGATTATAATTTGCCTGTTTGCTTTGGCATATAGAATGCGCTTAGTAAATGTTCAACTGACTGTCTTCATTCTGCTTCATTTTGAATGTTTCTCTGAATTCTTTATTTTCATCATTCCTTATGACAAAGTGATATTACATTACATTTGTAGCCTATTGAAGCCTTCCACACATATACACACGAAGTGGGGTCCTAGTTAGCTAGCCCAGGTTCAGGGTATTTTGTGGGTCAGTATTTTCTCTATACCATAGCTCACAAATCCCCACTCATATATTTTATTTTTGCCAACAAGCCACAGAACACAGTTACTTAAATGTAAACTAGAAATAGCACCATGTAGCAGATAAAGAAATATTCCTGGAATCAAAAAAAAAAAAACCGAGTTAAGTCCTCCCTGTCATGAGGACATGTGACTCTGAGCCAGTCAATCTTAGGGTCATAACCAATTCCCCTGGACTATAAATTGAAGAATGGTTGCATTGGTAGAGTGTTTCCTACTCAAGCATTCCATACACCAATGAAATCACAAGTTCAGAATTACAGTGTAAATAAAAGAATAAAATAATATCCCTCTCACTGCTCCCCCCACAAATGAACATACTCTCACAGAAATACATAAGCAATTGATGGGGAGAGTGGACCTTAATGGGAATTTTATGTGAGATGTTCATATACAGGAAACACACGGCCGTACCTGTGGAAAAAAAATGTACATATATGACAAGGCATCACACAAGGAGGGATGTTCAGGTTTCTGATGATGTAAAACTATCTTCTACTGATAGAATTGAGCTGCTCTTTGCTAGACGTGTTCTTCACCAATTATTGCTCTCCTCTGCTCCATGTCAGTCATTGCTTTGTTACTTTCATTTAGATCTTGCTCTCTTCTCTAACTGATCATCAATACTGTTAATTTTCAGAGACACCTAATACTTTGTCCAACACACAATGGGCATGCTGCAGTTATAGCTCTTTTTTCAGATCTTATAGCCACCTCCCCATCCATTGGAGTTGGAGGTTAACAAGCCTCTGTCAGCCTGCTCCTTCATCTGCCTTTAGCAATGTGATCTGGAGAACTGTCTGCAAGCCAGCCTTTCATCTGCCAAAAGTGCTATGCTTTATGAGATTTTCCCTTGTAGGGAATGCCTCTTGTCTCCTCTACCAGTATTCTCTTCCAATAACTATGAAGCAATTCTTAGGTCTTCCTAGTCAGGCTCCTCAGTGAAAAGGGATGTAGTTTTCTTTAACCTCTGCATGATTTCTCTTAGGCATGACTATGAAGCTTTCCATTCTCCCTTGACATCCTATGCTAGGATGTCCAGAAACCTAGGCTGTTATCAGATCTGCTTTCAGATCTCCTAGAATTCTTCTGTTAATGGCATCTCTTCTGAACAAAATTTTCTTTACTCTTCACTAAATTGTACTACCTGGGTCTCAGTTTAATTATCACCCAATTCTTGGTCAGAAACCACCTCAGGATTTAGCATTCCCCTTGGCAGAGGTAAATGGCATCAGGACTCTACTTTCTCAAAATGGAAGGGTGTGAGAGACACTATGTAAAGGAAACTGTTTTAACATTATTCCAGCAGTCCCTCTGCTATTCTATGTTAAATAGCAACTACTAAGCTGACTCAGGAATTCTAAAAAAAGCTGTTCTATGCAAATAGCAACTACTCTTCTGATTATTGAACTTAAAAAAAGAAGTATTGACCTTTCTCTCACTTTTCCCAGCAATATATTATAGCTCTCTCTCTTTCTCTGTCTTTTTCTATGTTTATAATACTATCTCTGTCTTTGTCAGTCTCTTTCTCTTTCTCCTTGACCTCTCAAAATCTTATTATGCCATAACTTGTTCATATAATCATCAAGCACATATTTTGTTTCCAGATTTCTCTTGTCACAAATAATGTTTTCATGAAAATTTTTGTATACATAACTCTTTCCTGGTGGTTAATAACTCCCTTAGGCATATAGACTCCCTGGGACAAAGGGTATGATTAACTTCATTACATTTTTTTCACAATTCCAAATTGTTTTCCAGAACCATTAGATAAATCCTCAGCTCTTCTAGTAGTGATTAGAATGTCTTATCATAGCTCTTCCAAAAATATATTTTCTCTTATTTTACCATATTTGCTAGTTCTATGATGGATGAGATGATGGCTCAGAATTGTTTTAATTTGCTTGTCTCTGATTGTCCGTGATTTTGAATATCTTCCAGAGAAGTTATTCATAGTTTGCATTACTTTTGTTGAGAACTGTTTATAATCATCATTCACATTTTGTTTTGGGGAGGTTTCCTAATTTTGTATATTTCTGTCAATTTCTTATGAATTTCATATCAAATTTTTATCAGGATATATGATGCAAAAGACCCTATAATCCATGTCTTCTGATTCCAGTTAGACTTCTTGTGTTTGTTCAAAAGTTTACTTTTTTCTTTTTTTTTTTTTTGACTTTTATTATTATTTATTTTTAACACAGTTTATAACAGATAAAGCAATTCCAACTTTTGGTCAGGTGATACTTCTTTTTAAAGCACTTACAATATGGACCACAAAAGGATTTATTTTTAAACATTAACCAACTGAGATGCAAATACTATTTATGTTGCTAATTTCACAAGCTCTTGACCTAATTATCTCCACAGTATTACTAAGAATTAAAGGACCCTAACTTAATGTTGTTGCTCTAAAGTCCTATGCCTAACAGCTTAATTTTAGACAACCTCGGATGTTCCCTTACCCATAATCTATAATTGAATAGATCTGGTATTAAGCTTACAAACCTTTTGACTATAGGAAATTACCACCAATAGTAAGGACATTGTGGGGATACAATATCTCCTCAACTTCATGTCAATTCCAGGGAGGATTAGATTATCCACTTGCTTTCAGTCAGGCTTAAAGTCTGCCAGGTGTCAGTGGGGAAACTGAGTCAGAAGAATCCCACCTCAGCCTATGCTGAACAGCCACTCTCCTATCCTTCCCTTGAGATCACCTATGCAGTTCATACCAGCATCTCATCAGCTTGCTGGCATCATGTATTAGAGGCTGAGATCACCTCTCTTGCTACCCATACCTAGAGTTAGACTTAGAGAAACAGTCCCATAGCATCTAAAAATGGCAAGTTCCAATAACCAGGTTTCAAAACATGATTATAGTTTCATTTTGGTTAAAGAATATCTTTTGAGTCAAGTCTTAAGTGGCTTACATGACTTTCTATACATGTTCTAGTTCCTAATTAAATGGCAATCATAAAATCAAATTTAGCATTAAAACTTTCACTTTTCCATCAATGCAAAATTTTACCCGAGGTTACCTTCCTCTAGGAAATTTAGAATGAAATTCTTTTCTCCAAACTAAAGATGTCATTGATTTTATTCTCAATAATTGAGTCTATTGGTTTTTTGGGGTTTGTTTTTTTTTTTTTGAGCTACTGAAGATTTCTTTACTTTTTTTAATATAAATTTATTTATTTAACTTTTTACATTCTTTTTCACAAAATTTTGGGTTCCAAATTTTCTCCCCATTTATCCCCTCCCCCCACCCCAATACACTGAGCATTTTAATTTCCCCTATCACCAATCTGCCCTCTCTTCTATCATCCCTCCCTTCTCTTGTCCCCATCTTCTCTTTTGTCCTGTAGGGCCAGATGATTTTCTATTCCCCATTAACTGTATTTCTTATTTCCTAGTAGCAAGAACAATACTCAACAGTTGTTTCTAAACTTTGAGTTCAAAATTCTCCCATTCCCTCCATCCCCACCCATTCCCTTTGGGAAGGCAGGCAATTCAATATAGGCCATATCTGTGTAGTTTTGCAAATGACTTCAATAATAGTCATGTTGTGTAAGACTAACTATATTTCCCTCCATCCTAACCTGCCTCCCATTGTTTCTATTCTGTCTTTTGATCCTGTCCCTCCCCAAGTGTTGACTTCAAATTGCACCCTCCTCTCATTGCCTTCCCTTCCATCATCCCCCCTACCCTGCTTATCTCCTTCTCCCCCACTTTCCTGTATTGTAAGATAGGTTTTCATACCAAAATGAGTGTGTATTTTATTCCTTCCTTTAGTCGAATGTGATGAGGGTAAACTTCATGTTTTTTTCTCAGCTCTCCTCTTTTTCCCTCCACTAAAAAGTTTCCTGCTTGCCTCTTGAATGAGAGATAATTTACCCCATTCCATTTCACCCTCCCTCCTCCCACTACATTTCTCTCTCACTGTTTACCTTAATTTCTTCTAGGATATGGTCCCATCCTATTCAATTCACTCTGTGCCCTCTGTCTCTGTATGTGTGTGCACGCACACATGTGTGTGTGTGTGTGTGTGTGTGTGTGTGTGTGTGTGTGGTCCCACCAACTACCCAGATACTGAAAAGTTTTAAGAGTTACAAATACTGTCTTTCGATGTAGGAATGTAAACAGTTCACCTTTGGTAAGTCCCTTATGACTTCTCTTTGCTGTTTACTTTTTCATGCTTCTTCTCATTCTTGTGTTTGAAAGTCAAATTTTCTTTTCAGCTCTGGTCTTTTCATCAAGAATGCTTGAAAGTCCTCTACTTCATTGAAAGACCATTTTTTCCCTGAAGTATTATACTCAGTTTTGCTGGGTAGGTGATTCCTGGCTTTAGTCCTAGTTCCTTTGACTTCTGGAATATCCTATTCCATGCCCTTTGATCCCTTAATGTAGAAGCTGCTAGATCTTGTGTTATCCTGATTGTATTTCCACAATACTAGAATTGTTTCTTTCTAGCTGCTTACAATAGTATCTCCTTGACCTGGGAATTCTGGAATTTGACCACAATGTTCCTAGAAGTTTCTCTTTTTGGATCTCTTTCAGGCAGTGATTGGTGGATTCTTTGAGTACTTATTTTGCCCTCTGGTTGTAGAATATCAGGGCAGTTTTCCTTGATAATTTCATGAAAGATAATGTCTAGACTCTTTTTTTGGTCAAGGCTTTCAGGTAGTCCCATAATTTTTAAATTGTCTCTCCCAGATCTTTTTTCCAGGTCAGTTGTTTTTCCAATAAGGTATTTCACATTCTCTTCCATTTTTTTTATTCTTTTGGTTTTGTTTTGTGATTTCTTAGTTTCTCAGAAAGTCATTAGCCTCCATCTGTTCCATTCTAATTTTGAGAGAACTATTTTCTTCAGTGAGCTTTTGAACCTCCTTTTCCATTTGGCTAATTTTGCTTTTGAAAGCATTCTTCTCCTCATTGGCTTTTTGAACCTCTTTTGCCAATTGAGTGAGCCTATTTTTCAAGGTGTTATTTTCTTCAGCATTTTTTTGGGTCTCCTTTCCCAAGGTATTGACCCGTTTTTCATGCTTTTCTTACATCTCTCTCATTTCTTTTCCCAGTTTTTCCTCCACCTGTCTAACTTGATTTTCAAAATCCTTTCTGAGCTCTTCCATGGCCTGAGCCCATTGGATATCTATTTCAGATGTTTGGGATACAGAAGCCTTGACTTCTATGTTTTTCCCTGATCATAAGCATTGTTCCTCCTCATCAGAAATGAAAGGAGGAAACATCTGTTCCCCAAGAAAGTACCCTTCTATGGTCTTATTTTTCTTCCCTTTTCTGGGCATTTTTCCCAGCCAGTTACTTGACTTCTGAGATTCCTCTCCACCCCCACCTAGATCTGCCCAGCTAGTGCTTGGGGTCTGATATTCAAATGCTCCTCCCCAGCCTCACAGCTTTCAGTGGTGGGCATGGTTGCTATTCAATGTGAGCTTAATTTCTGGTGCTCAGGTGGGGGCAGGGCCGCCTCCCAGGCTCAGTTCCCTCAGGGGGTTTATGCGGAGACCTTCAGTAATGGATCTGAGGTCCTGTCTGCTCCGCAAGTCCTAGGCCTCCGCTGCCTCTGCCGCTGCCTCCCAAGGGGGCCTGAGTTATGGAGACACCCCGCTCCCCTCTCGGCCAGCCCAGAAGTCTCTCTCACTGACCTGTAGCGCCTGTGGGTGAAGGGACCTTTGTGGCCACCAGAGATTCCATCCTTGAAGCCTGCTTGGAACTGCTCCTCTTGGGGCCATGTGGCCAGAGCAGGGCAGGGCTCCAGTGTCTGGTGTGTGATGGACCTTTGGTGCCAGTTTTTCAGGGCTCTCTGGAATGGAAATCTCCTCCACTGTGTTGCTGCGTGGCTTCCACTGCTCCAGAATTTGTGGGGAGTTCTTTTTACAGGAAATTTATAGGCTGTGGGTTCAGTGCTAGCATATGTGAGTCTTTCTACTCCACCATCTTGGCTCCTCCCCCGAGTCTATTGTTTTAATACTAATTGCTTTTACCTCACTTTGTAACATTTTCAATTTTTCTCCTAATCACTCACCTTCCCCTACTTCCTAATACCTTGCATTCTGATTACTCCTTCCCTCAATGTATCCTCCCCTCCATCATACCCCACCCCTCTCCTATCCCCATCTTCTCTCTTTTCTTTCAGGGCAAGATAAATTTCCATACCCCTAATCCTGTAGTTCATATTTCCCGATTATATGTAATAAAAATTCTCAACATTCCTTTCTAATACTTTGAATTCCAACTTCTCTACCTCCCCCCCTCCCTCCCCAGCTCCACTGAGAAGGCAAGCAATTCAATAAAGAATAAATATGTGCTGTTTTGCAAAAGACTTCCATAGTAGTTATGTTGTGTAATACTAATTACATTGCCCTCTGACCTACTCTATTCCCCCTTATTCTTCCCCACTATGATTGACCTTGTCCCTTCTCAAAAGTGTTTATTTCTAATGACTCCCTTCTCCCATTTACTCTCCCTTCTAACATTCCCCTTGCTCCACTTGTTACCTCCTCTCCTACTTTCATGTGGTGCATATAAATTGTCAGATCAATTTTAGTGAGTATGTTATTCCCTCCTTCAGCTACACGTGGGGAGAGTAGCTTTATTTTTCCCCCCTCCCCTTCTCCCTTATCTCCTCCATTGAATAAGATTTTTCTTATCTCTTTTATGAGTTATAGCCTGCCCCATTCCATTACTTCCTTTCTCTTCCCAGAATTTTTCTCCTTCACCACTTAATTTTTATTTCATTTTATTTTATTTTGTGTGTGTGTGTGTGTGTGTGTGTGTGTGTGTGTGGCTATCATCTCTTCTGATATAATACACCCTGTACTCTCTATCTATCTATGTATATGTGTGTGTATGTACAATCTCTCCAACTACCCAAATACTGAGAAAAGATTCAAGAGTTCAAAATATTTTCTTTCCATGTAGTAAAGTAAATAGTTCAGCTTTAGAGAATCTTGTACGATTTTTCTTTTTTGTTTACCTTTTCATGCTTCTCTTGATTCTAGTCTTGGGAAGTCAAATTTTTAAATACAGATATGGTCTTTCCTCAACGTGAAATCTTCAAATTTGTCTATTTCACTGAATGACCATTTTTTCCCCTGAAGTATTATATTCAGATTTGCTGGGTAGGTGATTCTTGGTTTCAATCCCAGTTCCTTTGACTTCTGAAATATCCCACTCCAAGCCCTTTGATCTCTTAATGTTGGAGCTGCCAGATCCCGTGTTATCCTGATTGTATTTCTACAGTATCCAAATTGTTTCTTTCTAGCTGCTCGCAGTATTTTCTCCTTGACCTAGAAACTCTGAAATTTGGCCACAATATTCCTAGGAGTTTCTCTGTTCAGGTTTCTTTCAGGAGGTGATCAATGAATTCTTTCAATATCCATTTTGCCCTCTGATTCAATAACATCAGGGCAGTTTTCTTTGATAATTTCATGGAAGATAATGTCTAGGCTCTTTTTTGATCATGTCTTTCAGGTAGTCCAATAATGCTTAAATTATTTCTCCTGGATTTATTTTCCAGGTCAGTTGTTTTTCCAATGAGTTGTTTCACCTTGTCTTCTATTTTTTCAAATTTTTGGTTTTGTTTGCTAACTTCTTGGTTTAACTCATAGTCATTCATTTCCCTGGACTCAATTCTCTCTTTCACTGAATTATTTTGTTCAATGAGCTTTTGAAACTTCCTCTCCATTTGGCTAATTCTGCTTTTTAAAACCTCCTTCTCCTCGTTGGCTTTTTGGACCTCTTTTTCCAATTGAGTTAGCCTCTTTTTAAAGCTGTTATTTTCCTCAGCATTTTTTTGGTTCTCCTTTAGTAAGCTGATAGCTTGTTTTTTAAGGTCTTCTATTGCCTGAGCCCATTTTAAGTTCCCTTTGGAGACAGAGGCCTTGACTTTCTCTGACAGTATGTCTTGTTCTTCCTCATCCAAAAGGATAGGAGGAGACACCTGTTCCCCAAGAAAGCAAACTTCTATGGTCTTATTTGTTTTCCCCCCCTTTTGGGCATTTTCCTAGCTTTTCCTTGACTTCTGAATTTCTTCTCCACACCCACCTATCCTCCAGTTCTGCTCCACCAGCACTTGGGGGCTGAGATTCAAAAGAGCTTCTCTCAAGCCTCCAGGGCTTTCAGCAGGGGTGGGGGATACTATTAAGTGAGAGATTAAGTTCAGCTACTCAGGTTGGGGCAGGGCCAACACACTGGGTTCAGTTCCCTCAGGGGGTTTATGAGGAGACCTTCAACAATGGGTGCAGGACACTGCCTGCTTTGGGAGCCTCCCTCCACCACCACCTCTGCTGCTGTCTCCTGAGGGGACCTGAGTTATGGAGACACCCTCTCCCCTCTCGGGAAGCAGAAAAGGCCCTCTCACTGACCTTTGGTGTCTGTGGGTTGAGGGATCTGTGGCTGCTTCTGGAGATTTTTGTCCCTGAAGCCTGTTCGGATCTGCTTCCCTCAGCACCTTGCGGCCAAGGCAGGGCTGGGCTCTGCTCTGGTCCGGTGTGTGACAAACCTTTCCCCTCAGCTTTTCAGGTCTCTCTGGAACAGAAATCTCCTCCACTCTGTTGTTCTGTGACTTCTGCTGCTCTACAATTTGTTGAGAGTTCTTCTTTACAGGTATTTTATGAGTTGTCGGATAAGACCTAAGTGTATGTGTATCTTTCTAGTCAGCCATCTTGGCTCCTCCCTCCCCAAAAGTTTACTATTTTTGCACGATTGAGCTTCCCACTTTTTTTTCTAATCTCTTCTTTCCCATTTGATTATTAATTCTTCCTCTAACCATGCCTATGATAGATAAAACTTTCTACTCACCCCCATTTCTTTATGTAATGGAGTGACTTTATATTTAAGTCATTTGTCCATTTAGAAGATAATGTGGTATACAGTATGAGAGATTGATCTAAGCTTACCTAATTCTAGACTATTCTCCAGTTTTCCCAACAATTTTTGTTGAATCATAAATTTGTAAATTAGCAGTTTGTATGTTGTAATTTATTTTGCACTCAACTGCTATGTGCATTTTAGTTAGGTGTCACTTATTTAATCTATTCCACTTAGCTGCTTTTCCATCCATTTATCTAGAAAACTTTGATAACTATTACTTTGTAGTATGTTCTGAGATCTAGTAATCACCAAAAAAAAAAATTTACTAATTTTTTTACATCATTTGATATTCTTGACTTGATATTCTTTTATTTCTTTTTCAATAGAACAGAAATTTGCTATTCATCTAACTATATAAAGAATTCCACTGATTATTTGAACAATTTAACACTAAATCTGTAGCATAATTTGGGTGGTATTGTCCTTTTCTAATATATTGTCATGGGTCAGCAATGAAAAGTGAAAATTTTTTTCAATTATTTAGGTCTACTTTCATTTCTCTTCAAAAAAATTTTATAATTGTATTAATTTAAACTCTGAATAGATGCAGATAGGTTAATTTGCAGCTACTAAGTGCAGTTTGTTGTTATTTTAAATGGGATTTTTTGATGCATATATATTTAATATTGATATTGCTTCATTATCTATAGCACCTTTATTTATACTATAGCTTTCTAGTGTATCTCTTTGGACAATATCTATTTTGACATTCTCTTGCCTGAGATCATAATTTATATTCTTGCCTTTTTAGAATTCAATTGAGGAATAATATATTTTATTCCTATGCCTCATTTTAACTCTGTACAAATCTCTAAAGTTTAATTGTATTTCTTGTACATGAAAATTGTCAGACTTTAATTTTGAATCTATTTTGTCATCCTCTTCCAACTTATGAGCAAGTTCAACACATTCAGATAAACAGTTATTAATATTAAGGTTTTTTCTTCATCAAATTCTATTATGAGTTCTTCTCTTAAAAATAACAACAAAGAAAAATGCAATACTAGTTTTTTTATGTTACTTAGCATAATCCACTTCCAGTGTCTACCCTTGCCCCTCCTCTTCCCTCTCATATAGTTGACCTAAATTACTGAGTCTTGAATCATCCCCCACTAAATGTTTTATCCAGATCTTCACAGCTTTTTTTGATTGAGGCAGTCCCCTTCTAGACCCCAAAATCCAGCTCCTTATTATTACTATTCTTCTCCAATCTTCTGTTCAATTTAATCAGTTTATCATGCCACAAACATTTTATAAATGCGTTGCCCAACTTACATAGAAGTAGTTCTTTAGATTCATTTTCTTCAGGGGTGGGGCAGAGTCAATATGGCTGACTGAGAGCATAAACTCACCTGAACTCTACTACAAATTCCTTCAGATACCTCTATAAAGAGAATCTGTACAAATTTTAGAGTGGCAGAATCCATTAGGAAGATTTCCAGCCCAAATCAACCCAGAAGGTTGATGGAAAGGATCTGTTACACGGGCCTGGGAGAGCACAGAGTGCACAGACTGCACCAGCACAGATTCCAACATAGTGGAGCAGAGCAGGAACTGCCTGGGTGGACTGAGTCAGAAGCCGCAGTGCAGATTCTCAAATATATCAGCACAGGATGGGAGTCCAACAGAACTGAGCGAGAGAGAAGCACAAGACCCCCAGTAACAGCAATAGCCACTCCTGGGACCATCATCACACAGATTAAAGTTTGAAAGTCACCTACTTGAACTTCCAGAAGCCAAGATGTCTGAATAAACTAAAAGTGCTCTCACCCTCCCCTTGTTGACCTCAAAAAACCCAGATTATTTCCCCAGGAAAAATGCTGGAATAGTGGAATCAACAGAAAAGTTACAGCAGTCTCTCAGCTCGGGAGGTTGAGGAGATCAATGAGAAGAGTCCCTCTAGCTGTGGCTAAAGGGGACCAGTACAGGACCTGAGCTTGAGCTATCCCAGACAGCCCCACCTCAGAAAACTAGGAAGAGATCTTGAGCCCCATGAGGGCAGAGCCTATAAGTGCCATCACCAGGACCCCAAGGGTGCCTTAGCACAGTCAAGGGAATAGGGTAAACACCAACACAGAAGGGGGTTCACCAGTCACTGAACCTAGCTCTAGCACAGGGGAGGAGGAAACCTTCAATTGCCAGACCACCCCCACCCCACATCTCATGCCAGGAGTTTCAGTAACCCACAGAAACTCAGAAATACTTCATCTGGCCTTGGCCTTGGAGCATACCAGCATCAAGTAAACTGCAACATTCTAGCTTCTAGCTGAAAGAACCAGGGACTACAACAGACAAAGCCTCCAGTTCTCAACACAAAAAACATGGGACAGAGCCCCTTGTGCCCCAGAATCAGAGATTTACTTTAAAAGTCAGGAAAAACATAATTACCATGAGCAAGAAGAAAATCAGAAAAGACCATAAAATCTTATCATGGGGACAGAGAAGACAAAATATGAATACAGAAGACAGCACAGACATAGTACTCACATCTGAAACCTCAAAAGGGAATATGAACTGTTCTCAAGCCCAAAGAGCATTCTAAGAAGAACACAAGAAGGACTTTAAAAGCCATAATATAGAGGTAGAAGAAAAATTGGCCAGTGATTTTAAAAATACAATTGACAAAAATGAAAAAAAAAATCCACTGAAGAGAACAGGTCCCTAAAAAGGGAAATTAGGCAAATGTATAAGGAAGCAGAAAACCTAACTGCAGAAAATAACTGGGAAAACTGGACAAATGAAAAAGGAAGTACAAAACCTAACTGGAGAAAATAACTCTTTAAAAAGAACTGTTGGACAAATGGAAAAAGGGATACAAAAGTTAACTGAAGACAACAATTTATTACAAATTAGAATTGGGCAAGTAGAAGCTAAGGAGTCCATCAGACATCAATAATCAGTCAAACAAAATCTAAAAAATGAAAAAATACAAGAATCTCATTGGAAAATCTGACCAGAAAAATAGATCCAGGAGAGAAAATCTAAGAATTATTGGTCTATTGGAAAGCCACAATGAAAAAAAAAGCATGGACAATATCTTCCAAGAAATCATGACGGAAAACTGTCCTGAGGTGCTAGATACAAGGAGCAAAACAGTCATCAAAAGAATCCAACAATCACCTCCTGAAAGACATACCAAATTGAAAATGCCAAGGAACATTATTGCCGAATTCCAGAACTATCAATTTAAGGACAAAATACTGCAAGCAGCCAGAAAGAAACAATTCAAATATCTAGGAACTATAGTCAGGATCGCAAAGGACCTTGCAGCTTCTACATTAAAAGACTGGAGGGATTGGAATATGATATCCTGTAAGGCAAGGGATTTCCAGGCCTTCCTGATGAAAAAGGCAATGCTCAATAGTAAATCTGATCTTCAAATAGAAGACTCAAGAGAAGGATAAAAAGGGGGAAAAACTTGTTATTCAATATGGGCAAACTCCTTGCATTCCTGTATAAGAGGATGAGAATTGTTAATCTTGAGATTTGTACATTTATTATGACATTTAAAAGGGATTTACATAGAAAGAATGGGTATGAATTAGTTGATGTGATGATAAAGAATGTAAGTAAAGGGTATGAAGGGATTGCAATGGGAGAAGACAAAAGGAGGAGGCAGAAAAAGATAAATTACCTCACTGGAAGAGGCACCAAAACGTAGTAGAGGGAAAGAAGGGAGTGAGATGAGCATTGTTTGAACTTTATTCTCATTTGATTTGATTCAAGAAGGGAAAAACATACTTAGTGAAGTATAGAAATCTAATTTGCCCTACAGGTAGTAGGAGGAGAAAGAGGAAAGAAGAGGCAGGGTGAGGAGATGACAAAAGGAAGGGAATAAGTAGAAAGGGAAAAGGGAAAATAGAAAGGAGGGAACATTGAGGGAGGTGGGGATCAAAATGGAGGGGAAGGGAGAAGGGAGAAAGAAATAAAAACATAAAAGGAAAGAGGGGGAAATATGATGGAGAGAAAGGCACAGATAGTAATCATAACTGCAAATGTGAATGGGATGATCTCTCCCATAAAAAAGAGGTGGATAGCAGAATGGATCAAAATCCATAATCCCACAATATGTTGTTTATAAGAAACACATTTGAAATGAGGATAAAAACATGGTAAAGGTAAAAGGTTGGAGCAGAACATATTATGCTTCACCTGAGGTAAAAAAAAGCAGTGGTAGCCATCTTAATCTCTTATAAAGCAAAAGTAGAAATGGATATAATCAAAAGGGATAAAGAAGGAAACTATGTCCCACTAAAGGCACCATAGACAATGAAATAATATCATTACTAAACATATATTCACCAAGTGGTACAATATCCAAATTCTTAGAGAAGTTAAGGGAGTTACAGAAAGAAATAGAGAACAAAACTGTACTAGTGGGGGACCTCACCTCCCTTCTAACCTTGGTAAACCTAACCTCAAAACAAACAAGAATATAGTTAAGGAGGTGACTAGACTTCTGGATAAGGTAGATAAAATAGACCTCTGGAGAAAACTGAATGGGAATAGAAAGGAATATAACTTTTTCTCAGTAATATATGGCACATACACAAAAATTGACCAAGTTACTACGACATAAAATCTTCACAATCCAGTGAAGAAAGGCAGAGACTGTCGATGCCTCCTTTGGCATTGAGGCAATAAAAATTATATGTAATAAGGGACCATAAAAAGATAGATAAAAAATGAATTGGAAGCTAAGTAATCTAATCCTAAAGAATGAAAGGGTTAGGGAGGAGCCAAGATGGTGGAGTAGAAAGATACATATATGCTAGCTCCTAACTCACAGCCCATAAAATACCTGTAAAGAAGAACTCCCAACAAATTCTGGAGCAGCAGAAGCCACAGAACAATAGAGTGGAGGAGATTTTTCTTCCAGAGAGACGTGAAACACTGACACAAAAGGCCTGTCACGCACTGGACAAGAGCAGAGCCCAGCCCTGCCTTGGCTGCGTGGCACCAAGAGGAGCAGATCCGAGCAGGCTTCAGGGACAGAATCTCCAGCAGCAGCAAAGATCCCTCAACCCACAGGCACCAAAGGTCAGTGAGAGGGTCTTTTCTGCTTGCTGAGAGGGGAGTGGGGTGTCCCCATAACTTAAGCCCTCTCAGGAGGCAGCAGTGGAGGCAGCAGCTGACAGGAGCTGCCAAAGGAAGCAGGAACTTGGATCCATTGTTGAAGGTCTCTGCATAAACCCACTGAGGGAACTGAGCCCCCTGTGGTGGCCCTATCCCCAACTGAGCAGCTGAACTTAATCTCACACTGAATAGCAGCCCCACCCCACTGAAGTCCTAAGGCTGGGAAGCAGCATTTGAATCTCAGCTCCCAAGTGCTGGCTGGGAGGATCTGGAGGCAAGGTGGGTGTGGAGAGGAAATGCAGAAGTCAAGTAACTGACTGGGAAAACGCCCAGAAAAGGGGGGAAAAAAATAAGACCATAGAAGGTTACTTTCTTGGTGAAGAGATATCTCCTCCAATCCTTTCAGATGAGGAAGAACAATGGTTACCATCATGGAAAGACATAGAAGTCAAGGCTTCTGTGTCCCAAACATCCAAAATAAATATTCAATGGGCTCAGGCCATGGAAGAGCTCAAAAAGGAGCTTGAAAATCAAGTTAGAGAGGTAGAGGAAAAACTGGGAAGAGAAATGAGAGAGGTGCAAGAAAAGCATGAAAAGCAGATCAACACCTTGGTAAAGGAGACCCAAAAAAATGCTGAAGAAAATAACACCTTGAAAAATAGGCTAACTCAATGGGCAAAAGAGGTTCAAAAATCCAATGAAGAGAAGAATGCTTTCAAAAGCAGAATTAGCCAAATGGAAAAAGAGGTCCAAAAGCTCACTGAAGAAAATGGTTCTCTCAAAATTAGAATGGAACAGATGGAGGCTAATGACTTTCTGAGAAACCAAGAAATCAAAACAAAACCAAAAGAATGAAAAAATGGAAGAGAATGTGAACTATCTCATGGGAAAAACAACTGACCTGGAAAATAGATCCAGGAGAGACAATTTAAAAATTGTGGGACTACCTGAAAGCCATGATCAAAAAAAGAGCCTAGACATCATCTTGCGGGAAATTATCAAGGAAAACTGCCAAAATAAGTATTGAAGGAATCCACCAATCGCCGCCTGAAAGAGATCCAGAAAGAGAAACTCCTAGGAACATTGTGGCCAAATTCCAGAATTCCCAGGTCAAGGAGAAAATATTGCAAGCAACTAGAAAGAAACAATTCCAGTATTGTGGAAATACAATCAGAATAACACAAGATCTAGCAGCTTCTACATTAAGGGATCGAAGGGCATGGAATAGGATATTCCAGAAGTCAAAGGAACTAGGACTCAAACCAAGAATCACCTACCCAGCTAAACTGAGTATAATACTTCAGGGGAAAATATGGTCTTTCAATGAAACAGAGGACTTTCAAGCATTCTTGATGAAAAGACCAGAGCTAAAAAGAAAATTTGACTTTCAAACATAAGAATGAAGAGAAGCATGAAAAGGTAAACAGCAAAGAGAAGTCATAAGGGACTTACCAAAAGTGAACTGTTTACATTCCTACATGGAAAGACAATATTTGTAACTTGAAACTTTTCAGTATCTGGGTAGTGGGTGGGATTACAGAGAGAGAGAAAGAGAGAGAGAGAGAGAGACAGAGACAGAGAGAGAGAGAGAGAGAGAGCACAGAGTGAATTGAATAGGATGGGATCATATCTTAAAAAATTGAAATTAAGCAGTGAAAGAGAAATATACTGGGAGGAGAGAGGGAGAAATTGAATGGGGCAAATTATCATAAGAGACTTTCTAAAGTTGAACTGTTTACATTCCTACATGGAAAGACAATATTTTTAACTCTTGAAACTTTTCAGTATCTGGGTAGTTGGTGGGATTACAGAGAGAGAGAGAGAGAGAGAGAGAGAGAGAGAGAGAGAGAGAGAGAGAGAGCACAGAGTGAATTGAATAGGATGGGATCATATCTTTAAAAAATTGAAATTAAGCAGTGAAAGAGAAATATATTGGGAGGAGAGAGGGAGAAATTGAATGGGGCAAATTATCCCTCATAGAAGAGCCAGGCAAGAGACTTTTTAATGGAGGGAAAAGAAGGGAAGTGAGAGAAAAACATGAAGTTTACTCTCATCATATTCGATTAAAGGAAGGAATAAAATGCACACTCATTTTGGTATGAAAACCTATCTTACAATACAGGCAAGTGGGGGGGAAGGGGATAAGCAGGGTAGGGGGAATGATGGAAGGAAGGGCAATGGGAGGAGAGAGCAATTTGAAGTCAACACTCTTGGGGAGGGACAGGATCAAAAGAGAGAATAGAAGCAATGGGGGGCAGGATAGGATGGAGGGAAATATAGTCTTACACAACATGACTATTACTGAAGTCATTTGCAAAACTACACAGATATGGCCTATGTTGAATTGCTTGCCTTCCCAAAGGAATGGGTGGGGAGAGAGGGATGAAGAGAAATTGAAAGTCAAAGTTGTAGGAAAAACTGTCGAGTACTGTTCTTGCTACTAGGAAATAAGAAATACAGGTAATGGGGTATAGAAAGTTATCTGGCCTTACAGGACAAAAGAGAAGATGGAGACATGGAAAGGGAGGGATGATAGAAGAGAGGTCAGATAGGGGCAATTAGAATGCTTCGTGTTTTGGGGTGGGGGAGGGGACAAGTAGGGAGAAAATTTGGAACCCAAAATTTTGTGAAAATGAATGTTAAAAGTTAAATGAATAAATTTAAAAATAAATAAATACAAATAAAAAAAGAAAGGGAAAAAAGAAAAAAAGAATGAAAGAGTTAAAGAAGAAATCAAAGAAACCATCAACACCTCATGTAAGAGAATTACAATAATGAGACAATCTATCAAAACTTATGGGATGCTGCAAAAGCAATTCTTAGAGGAAGTTTTATATCATTGAATGCTTACATGAATAAAATAGAGAAAGAGGAGATCAGTGAATTGAGTAAGGAACTGAAAAAGCTAGAAAAACAACAAATTAAAAATTCTCAAGTAAATACCAAGTTAGAAATACTGAAAACCAAAGGAGAGATTAATAAAATTGAAATTAAGGAAACTAGTTAACTAATAATTAACATTAAGAGTTGGTTTTATGAAAAAACCAAAAAAAATTTATAAACCTTTGGTCTATTTGATTTAAAAAAAAAGAAGAAAGAAGAAAATCAAATTACCAGTATCAAAAATGAAAAGGGTGACCTCACCTCCAACAAGGAGGAAATTAAAACAATAATTAGAAATTACTTTGCCCAATTATATGCCCATAAATTTGACAATTTAAGTGAAATGGATGAATGTTTTTATTTATTTTTTTTATTTAAATTTTTTACATTCATTTTCACAAATTTTTGGGTTCCAAATTTTCTCCCCTTTTATCCCCTCCCCCCACCCCAATACCCCATGCAATCTAATTTTCCCTATCTCCAATCTGCCCTCTCTTCTGTCATCTCTCCCTTCTCTTGTCTCCATCTTCTCTTTTCTCCTGTAGGGCCAGATGACTTTCTATTCCTCCTTAACTGTATGTCTTCTTTCCTAGTTGCAACAACAATACTAAACAGTTGTTCCTAAAACTTTGAGTTCCAAATTCTCCCCATCTCTCCCTCCCCACCCAATCCCTTTGGGACAGCAGGCAATTCAATATAGGCCATATCTGTGTAGTTTTGCCAATGACCTCCCTGATAGTCGTGTTGTGTAAGACTAACTGGATTACCATCCCTCCTAACCTGCCACTCATTGTTTCTCTTCTGTCTTTTGATCCTGTCCCTCCCCAAGTGTTGACTTCAAATTGCTCCCTCCTCCCTTTGCCCTCCCTTCCATCATCCCCCCCTTGCAATATCTCTTTCTCCCCTACTTTCTTATACTGTAAGATAGGTTTTCATACCAAAATGAGTGTGCATTTCACTCCTTCGTTTAGTCAAATGTGATGAGGGTAAACTTCTTGTTTTTTTTTTTTCTCAGCTCTCCTCTTTTTCCCTCCACTAAGAAAAACTCCTACCTGCCTCTTAAATGACATATAGTTACCCCCTTCCCTTTCCCTCCCCCTACATTTCTCTCTCACCATTTACCCTAGTTTCTTTTAAGGTATGGTCCCATCCTATTCAGTTCAATCTGTGCTCTCTATCTCTGTATGTGTGTGCATGTGTGTATGTGTGTGCATGCGTGTACATGTGTATGTGTGGTCCCACCAACTACCCAGATACTGAAAAGTTTTAAGAGTTACAAATATTGTCTTTCCATGTAGGAATGTAAACAGTTCACTCATGGTAAGTCCCTTAAGACTTCTCTTTGCTGTTTACTTTTTCATGCTTCTTCTCATTCTTGTGTTTGAAAGTCAAATTTTCTTTTCAGCTCTGGTCTTTTCATCAAGAATGTTTGAAAGTCCTCTGTTTCATTGAAAGACCATATTTTCCCTTGAAGTATTATACTCAGTTTAGCTGGGTAGGTGATTCTTGGTTTCAGTCCTAGTTCCTTTGCCTTCTGGAATATCCTATTCTATGCCCTTCGATCCCTTAATGTAGAAGCTGCTAGATCTTGGGTTATCCTGATTGTATTTCCACAGTACTGGAATTGTTTCTTTCTAGCTGCTTGTAAGATTTTTTCCTTGAGCTGGGAGTTCTGGAATTTGGCCACAATGTTCCTAGGAGTTTCTCTTTTTGGATCTCTTTCAGGTGGTGATCGATGGATTCTTTCAATACTTATTTTGTCCTCTGGTTCTAGAATGTCAGGGCAGTTTTCCTTGATAATTTCATGGAAGATGATGTCTAGGCTCTTTTTTTGATCATGAGTTTCAGGTAGTCCCATAATTTTTAAATTGTCTCTCCTGGATCTATTTTCCAGGTCAGTTGTTTTTCCCATGAGATATTTCACATTCTCTTCCATTTTTTCGTTCTTTTGGTTTTGTTTGGTGATTTCTTGGTTTCTCAGAAAGTCATTAGACTCCATCTGTTCCATTCTAATTTTGAGAGAACTATTAAATTCAGTGAGCTTTTGAGCCTCTTTTTCCATTTGGCTCATTCTGCTTTTGAAAGCATTCTTCTCCTCATTGGCTTTTTGAACCTCCTTTGCCAATTGAGGGAGCCTATTTTTCAAGGTGTTAATTTCCTCAGCATTTTTTTGGGTCTCCTTTACCAAGGTATTGACCTGTTTTTCATACTTTTGTTGCATCTCTGACATTTCTCTTCCCAGTTTTTCCTCCACCTGTCTAACTTGCTTTTCAAAATCCTTTTTGAGCTCTTCCAGGGCCTGAGCCCACCCGCCACCCCCCCTGGGGTGTCTGGGGTACTGAGGCCCCGCCCTCCACGTCTTTCCCTGATGGCAAGAATATGTCCTCATCTTCGTCAGATCCGAAGGTCAGGATCATTTGCATTTGTTGGAAAAAACTCTCTAAAGTCTTATTTTTCTTCCCTTTTCTAGGCATTTTCCCAGCCAGTTACTTGACTTCTGAGATTCCTTTCCACCCCCCACCTGGATCCGCCCAGCTAGTGCTTGGCCTCTGAGATTTAAATGGGCTTTCCTCCTGCTGGCTGTCAATCAGTGCGCTTTAGTTCAGGTGCTGGGGTGGGGCCAGGGCTGCCTCCGAGACTGATCCCTCGGGGGCTTTATGCAGAGACTTTCAGGAATGGAACGGGTGGGGGCGGGGTGGGGGGCCCGCCTCCCAAATCCCGCTCCCTTGGGGGCTTTAAGCAGAAGCCTTCAGTAACAGAGCGGGGTGGGGGCAGGGCCGTCTCCCAGGCTCAGCTCCGTCAGGTTTTATGCAGGAATCTTCCATAATGAAGATCCTGCCTGCCGTTGGGAGATTCCAGAGTCTTGGGCCGCTGCCGCCTCAGCCGCCGCCCACACCTCTGCCTCCGCCGCTTCCTGCCCCCTTCCCCGCCGCCGCCGCTTCCTCCCGAGGGGGCCCGAGTCACGGAGACGCCCCGCTTCCCCTCTCCTTCAGCCCGGCTTTCTTTCTCACTGACCTGTAGCTTCTGTGGGCGGAGGGACTTTCCCAGCTGCTGGAGCTTCCGTCTCTGAAGCCTGCTCGGATCAGCTTCTCTGGGGCCTCGGCCAGGGCAGCGCTGGGGGTCGGGTTTACTTTCCGGGGCGCGCCGGACCCTGGGGACGGGTCTTCAGGGCTCCCTGTAACGGAAATCTCTTCCACTCTGCTTCTGCACACCTTGTACTCACCCAGAAGCTATGGGGGACTCTTTTTACATTAATTCTATGGGTTTTGGTTTCGGAGCTCGTAAACGTGCGTCCTTCTACTCCACCATCTTGGCTCTGCCCCCCGTGGATGAATGTTTTTAAAGGTCTAAATTGCCCTGATCAACAGAAGAGGAAGTAAAATACTTAAATAACCACATCTCAGGAAAAAGAAATTGAATAAGCCATTAATGAACTCCCAAGGAAAATAATTTCCAATGCCAGATGTATTTACAAGTGAATTTTACCAAACATTTAAAGAACAGTTAACTCCCATGCTATATAGATTACTTGGGAAAACTGATGAAGAAAGAGTTCTATCAAATTCTTTTTATGACACAAATATGGTCCTATTACCTAAGCTGGGAAGAGTCAAAACAGAAAAAGAAAACTATAGACCATTTTCTCTAATGAATATAGATGCAAAAAATTTAAATTAGATATTAGCAAAAAGAGTAGAACAGCTTATCACAAGAATAATACATTATGATCATGTAGGATTTATACCAGGATTGCAGGGCTGTTTCAATATTAGAAAAACTATCAGCATTATTGATCATATCAACAACAAAACTAGCAGAAACCATAAGATCATCTCAGTAGGTGTGGAAAATGCTTTTGACAAAATACAACACCCATTCTATTAAAAACACTGGTGAGCATAGGAATAAATGGAGCCTTCCTTAAAATAATAAGTAGTATCTACCTAAAACCATCAGCAAGCATTATATATAAAGGGGATGAGCCAAATGCATTTCCAGTAAGATTAGGGGTGAAACAGGAATGCCCATTATCACCACTGTTATTCAATACGGTACTAGAAATGCTAGCTATAGCAATAAGAGAAGAAAAAGAAGTTGAAGGAGTTAGAATAGGCAAAGAAGAAACTAAGTTATCAGTCTTTGCAGATGATATGATGAGAATCAAATAAAAAGCTACTTGAAATAATGAACAGCTTTGGCAAAGTTTTAGGATACAAAATAAATACACACAAATCATCTACATTTCTATATATTACTAAAAAAGTCCAACAGCAAGAGATAGAAAGAGAAATCTCATTTAAAGCCAGGATAAACACCAGAAAGTATTTGGGATTCTATCTGTCAGAACAAAGCCAGGAACTATAAGAACACAATTACCAAACACTTTTCACGCAAATAGAGTGAAATCTAAGTCACTGGAAAAATATCAGTTGCTCATGGGTAGGCTGAGCTACTATAATAAAAATGATGATTCTACCTAAATTAATTTGCTTATTCAGTGCCATAGCAATCAAATTATCAGAAAATTATTTTCTAGAGATAGAAAAAATAATATCAAAATTCATCTGGAAGAACAAAAGGTCCAGAATAGCAAGGGAACTAATGAAAAGAAATTCTAGGGAAGGTGACTTAGCCATACCAGAGCTCAAATTGTATTATAAGGCAGCAATTATGAAAACTACTTGGTAACGGCTAAGAAATAGAGGGGTAGACCAGTGTAATAGATTAGGTACACAAGACATAGTAGTCAATGAATATAGCAATCTATTGTTTGATAAACCCAAGGACCCCAGCTTCTGGGATAACAACTCACTGCTTGACAAAAACTGCTGAGAAAACTGGATAAGAGCATGACAGAAACTGGGCATAGACCAATGCCTGACAATGTACACAAGAATGAATTCCAAATGGGTACATGAACTGTGTATAAAGGTTGATACTGCAAACAAATTGGGGGGGCAAGGGATAGTTTACTTTTCAGATTTATGGAGAATTGAAAAACTTATGACCAAAGAAGAGATAGAGAACATTATGAAATGCAAAATAGATAATTTTGATTACATTAAATTGAAAAGTTTTTGCACAAAGCCAAAGTAAAAAATTTTAGAAGAGAAGGAGAAAATTGGGAAAGAATTTTTACAACTAGTATTTGTGATAAAGGCATAATTTCTAAAATATATAGAAAACTGAGTCAAATTTCCAAGAATACAAGTCATTCACCAGTTGATAAATGGAAAAATGATATGAATAGACAGTTTTCAGAGGATGAAATTAAAGCTATCTATAGTCACACACAAAAAGCTCTAAATCACTATTGATTAGAGAGATGCAAATCACAACAACTCTGAGATACCACATTACACCAATCAGATTGGCTAACATGACAAAACAAGAAGGTGATAAATGTTGGAGAAGACGTGAGAGAACTGGAACATGAATTCATTGTTAGTGGAGCTGTGAGCTGATCCAAACATTCTGGAGAGCAATTTGGAACCATGCCCAAAGAGCTTTAAAATGTTCTTACCTTTTGACACATCAATATCACTTCTAGGATTGTATCCCAAAGAGAACATAAAAATGGGAAAAGGTCACACATGCACAAAAATATTTATAGCAGCTCTTTTTGTGGTGGCCAAGAACTGGAAACCGAGGAATACCCATCAACTGGGGAATGGCAGAACAAGTTGTGATGTATGAACGTAATGATATCTAATGATACAATGTAATAGTATACAATACACTATTGTGCTATAGGAAATAAGGAACAGGTGGACTTCAGAAAAACCTAGAAAGACTTAAGTGAACTCATGCTGAGTGAAATGAGCAGAACCAGGAGAACATCATACACAGTGACAGTCACCGGGTGTGAGGACTGTTTCTGATAGACTTAGCCCTTCACAGAAATGCAAAGACCTAAAACATTCTTAAAGGACTCTTGATGCAAAATGCCATCCACATTCAGTGAAAAAGCTATGGAATCAGAACACAGAATGAAGCAGACTATTTTCGCTTGTATTATGTTTTGTTTTGTTTTGGTTTTTCCCATGGTTTCTCCCATTCATTTTAATTCTTCTGTGCAACATGACTATTGTGAAAATATGTTTAATAAGAATGTTTGTGTAGAACCCATATAAGATTACATGCCATCTTGGGGAGAGAGTGGTGAGGGAGGGGGAGAAAATTTAAAACTTATGGAAGTGATTGTTGAAAACTGAAAACAAATTAATTTTTTAAAAAGGGAAAAATTAAAAAATCAATTCACTCTCCCTCCCAGCCTTTCCCGTATATTTAAATAACTATCACCCATGATACCCCAATTTAGGAAATATAAAGTTTCTTTCTTCATCAAGGTAAGGCACACAAATCCAGGGGTTTTCTCTCTGGTGTCTTCAATTTTTTTTTCTTTTCTTAAGTTTTTAATTTTTATTCATTTTAAAATTAAATACAAAATGAGAAAAGAAAAAATAATATTGTCATGTACACAGAAGAAAATAAGAGAGAAATCAATATAAAACAATATATTTCCATTTCAAAAAATCCTTTAAAATAAATACTACATTGTTTTCTAAGCTACCCAGCTTTCCTACGCTTCCTTGTAGGTTTTCTTTTGTTCTCTGCTGTGCACTTTTAACTTTATTTTTCCCCTCCCTCCACCACCATCACCCCTACCCTAAAGAAGGCTACTATTTAACACACACACACACACACACACACTTACGTATACATACATATGCATATACATAAAATCTATAAACATATACATACCCGATGTACATATACCTACAGTCATACACATACATGTAAGATTTTACTGTGCTTATTTCTACTTGTTATCTCTTTCTCTGAAGGTGAAAAGCATCTTCCTTCATAGATTCAAGTCTTTCTATGTTTTTCTAAATCAACCAGCTCATCATTTCCTACATCACAACAATATTCCAACTAATCACATTCTATCTAAGAGATTGTCTATGAAAGTTTTTCCCAATTTTCTGAATTCTAGTCTTGACTACTTTGGTTTTATTTATACAAGAAAATTTTTATTTAAAATAATCAAAATTATCCATTTTTCTTCATCAGTGCTCTCATCTTACAGTTTAAGGTCTGATACTGCTGAATCTACTTCCTTTACATCTTTTTCCCCTGTTTCTTTGAAATTCCTTACCTTCTATTTTTCCAAATGATCCTTGTTATTATTTTTTTCTAACTCAGTAAGATATTTTTTTTAGTAATTTAATTGGGACTGTATTGAATAAATAGGTTAGTTAGGTTAAATTGTAATTTAAATATATATATATATATATACATGTGCATGTATGTAGAGATACATACATATAAAAATATATATGTTGTACATATATAAATATATTCATGCTTTACCTATCCATGAACAATGAATATTACTCCAATTAGTGTTTCTTTTATCTTAAACAAGGTGGGATTTCTATGTATCAACCAGATCATTACCTAGTCATTTTGGCTACCTAACTCATTTACCTTCATTAAGTTTCTTTTGTCCATTGTGTTGCCTAGATTAAATTTTTCAAAAGAAATATTTGTAATTCACTTTTTAAACCTCCATTTTTCTTTTGTAGGTTTATGATCTGATTTTCAGTATAGATTCTCAAATGAGACAAACTATTTCCCTTTATATTTTGGTATTTTATATTTCAAGGTTCCATTTCATTTCTTCCTGAGGGTAAGCAATTGTGGAACATTCTGACTGGCATACCTTGTTAAGTAATATGTCTCTACTTGACTGCTGACAATATTTTCTTTCTCATGTGAAAGCTCTTAAGCTTAACAACTACTTTTATGGATGAATTAAATCAGATATTCATGCCTGGTGGAATCCTAAAGATTCTTTAAATCTGTATTTTACTCCTTTGGTACAATATCTCTGGGAATTCTTCTTTTATAATTTCTTGAAACATGAAAAGAATCAACACCACTAAGCTGCCAAATTGGTAATGAGTTCTTTGCCATGGTAACCAATGAAACAAAAAAAGACTCCACAAAATTACCCACCATCCTTATTGAATTATTAAAGACAGACATATCAATGGAGGAACTAAATCATATCTACCTTGACATTTTCACTGTAAGAAAATCCAGATGAAAGAAAGTTTTAGTTAAGTGGAAGGATCGCACACAGTCTTCTTGGATAAACAAATGAAGGACTTGGCAAAGATAATTTTTATCATTAGTTGAAAGATAATAATAACATCATTTCATGTAACATTTGGTTATCCCATACTGAAGCTTTAATGATAAACATTTGCAAGAAAAACTATCATGAAAATAATTGCAGGTTATGTACCACCATCGATCATAGGGGATAAAGAGGTAGAAGTATATTTTATAAAAAAAAAAAATCAATAAAATCCTCCAAATTAAATACTATATACTTTGATTCTCTGTGATTTTAAGTCAACAGTAGGCATAAGTAAAGATAATGATGTATACATTGGAAAATATGATTCATGAATAAGAAATTATATATGCCAGTGAGTTGTAGGTTATACAGAAAACTGTGTCATGGATATTTTAATTGAGATTATAAGTGGAAAGCATTGGATGTGACAAGACCAAATAACATTAAAAATTAAATCAATTACAATTACAAGTCAAGTCAACAAGCTTTCATTAAGAGCCTGCTACGTGCCAGGCATTATGGTAAGCCCTGAAGATACAAGGAAAGGGAATGACTTCTTGTAAAAGGTGTTATTTTAGCTGAAGCTCAAAGGAAGTCATAAAAACCAGAAGGCAGAGGTAAAGAGATAGAGAATTACAAATGGGGACAGTAAGTGAAAATGCACAGAGTTAAGAGATAGACTCTTATGTTTCTTAAGTAACTGGTTATTACCAGTGGATAGAATACTGGCTATTGTCAGGAAGACTTCAAATGCTTTCTAGATATATAGCCACTTGGCAAGCCACTTACCTTCTGTTTACCTCAGTTTCCTCAACTGTAAAATGAAGATAATAATAGCACCTAACCTATAGGGTTGTTGTAAGGGTCAAATAATATGATATTAATTTTTAAAGTGTTTAGTGCAATGCATAGCCATAGCTAGCCCCATATAACTGCTTGTTACCTCCCCTTCCCCCTCATGTGATGCATAGCAAGAAGGTCATGTGACAAGGATATAAAAGGGAATAGGAATGGTAAGAAGAAGACTGACAGGATAGGGGCAGGGGGCACTGTGAAGGCATTTAAAAGTTAAACAGAGGATCTTGTATTTGACTCTTGAGGTAATAGGGAATTTAACAAATAGGGGCAGGAAAAAGAGTGTGGCATAGGAAAACTTGCCCTTTAGGAAGAATACTTTAATGTATTGTAGAGAATAAAATGGACTTGACACAGGAAGACTAACCACAGGTAACTGTAATCATTCAAGATGAGGTAATAGGTATTCTACCAGGTATGTGAAATGAGAGAAGAATGTATATGTATGTATGTATGTATGTATATGTGTGTGTATAGATACACACACATGTGTGTATGTGTATATAGATACACACATATGTGTGTGTGCGTGTGTGTATATATACATACATATGTACACATATTTACATATAATTATATAATATGAATGATGAAGGTAGAAATCAGTGTTTTCAACAGAATGAATATGGAGGAAAAGAAGGAGAAAGGCCTGAATGATGACACTGAAGTTGAGATCTTGAGTAATTTGGAGGTTGATGGTGCCTTTGAAAAGAAGTGAGATGTTAGGAAGAAGGGACAGTTTTGAGGAAAAGATAATGAACTCAGTGTGGGGCATGCTGAATTTAACTTGTCTATAGGACATCCATAATTGAACATTAAGAAAAGACTCATTATAGAAATGGGAGTCATTCCTGAAATTGCTGTCTGTGTTCAGCCATGCTGCTGACTTTTTAGAACAAGGAAATAAAGTAATACAAATCTTAAAAGAAGAATTAAAAAGAGAAAAGATTTTATGCCAGATAATTAAATCAACTCCAACCTGACCTATTTAAACAAGTTATTAATGTCCTCAAATGGGAAATGAATGAAAGAAAAGGCATAGAAACTGATTATGATAATTTCCTACAGCAGTTTAAGTGACGTAGCTTAATTGGGTTCTGGAACATATGCAGACCTTCTTCAAGGTTATTTCTACATGTGGAGAACCTGGGAAGTCTTGTGGGAGAATAAAGATAACCTGTAAGGAAAATAGCTTGGAGAAAATGAAGCATACATATACATTTTATAACCAGTGCCAGTTAGTCAACCATGTAATGAAGAAGAACCTCTTAGATTGGCTGGAGTTTCATTCAAAAAGGCTTGTCAGTTTTAGCCTCCTCCCCTTTGCTTCAGAGTTCTTGGAAGACCTCAATAACCAATAAGTCCATGACTTTATGAGGTCAAAAGGTCTAGAAGTCTTCTTGATATCCCATCACTGCAGAATCCAGTTTGCAGTCACCCTAGCACCCATACTTGGAAAAATAAATAGTGATTTTCCAGAGTAGTCTTTAGGATCCCCAGCCCCAATGGTAGCTGAGGCAAGGACTCATTCAACAGAAATGTTGCTTCTGAATGAGAACTTGGTGGAACTGATACTAGATAGAAGCTGAACTAAAGTTGAACCTACTCTCCCCATGTCCAGAGACAGTGAAGAGGTAAAAGGGAGAGTCTTTCTACTTTATTTTTGCTACAACTTTAAAGTAAATAGCCCTTTGAAAAGAGCTATCCAATATTAAGCAGTTCAAATGAACTGGGTGCTGTGACATGGGCAGTTGGGGTTTGAGCCAATGACAATAAAGAAGAGCTACCCCACCAACTCCTCAGAGTCCCCTGGAAGCTTGATGGGTGATGAGTGCTGTCTGGCTCCATTATAATAGTATTTTAAAAATCAAGACTCCTAAAAATGTAAAAATTTAATTTTAAAAATGTGGAAATATGGTTCTCATGATTTGATATTTATAATGGGTATCTCTTTATTGCCTTCTCAGTGGATGGGGGAGGAAGAAGAGAGAGGGAAAGAATTAGAATTAAAAATAGTATTTTTAAATTTAATTAAGAAATCAAAAGATGGGTGGAGACAAAATTGTAGGAGTGTAGGCAGCAACTCAGCTGAACTTTTCCAACATTTTCCTGCAAACAATGTTAAAATAACATGACAAATTGAATTCTGGAGTGGCATAGCCCACAAAATATCTAAGGAAAACATTTTTCCAGCCCAAGACAACTTAGGAGGTTGGAAGGAGAGTTCTGTGATGGTGGGTATGAATATTCACATGGAAGGAACACCAGAAGTGGGCCTCGGAGACAGGGGTGATAGCAGCAACAGCAGCTTTGGGAACTCTGAGCCCAGAGATGTTCCAGGGCTGAGAGGAGCACTAACACTTATGACTGAAGGTGAATAAATGTCCTTCCTGAGTTAAAACCAGATGGCAGATGAGGAGAGCAGGGACCACACCTCTCCCTGGATCACGTCACCTTGGAAGCACTGAACACTTATAGACTCCAAGACTAGCTCTGAAAACACTCGCACAAAAAAGTCTCAAGCTTGGGACAGTGTCTCCCTACTATCAGGTGAGCACAGACCAACTTTAACATAAAGGTAAAAGTCAAGAAGTAGGCTAAAACAAAAGTGAGCAAACTAACAAAAATGACTGTTGTTCAGTCATGTCCATCTCTTCGGGACTCCATTTGGAGTTTTCAAGGCAAACATACTAGAGTGGTTTCCCATTTCCTTCTCCAGCTCATTTTACAGATGAATTAACTGAGGCAAACAGGATTAAATGACTTGAACAAACTCACAGAACTGGTAAGTTTCTGAGGCCAGATTTGAACTCAAGATGATGAGTTTTCCTGACTTCAGGCCCTGCATTCCCATAAGTCTTGAGTGTATTTGAAGGTCAGAAAACTGAGTATAATTCTTCATTTTAAAAAAGGATATTTAATAAAATAGAGACCTTTCAAGAATTCCTAATGAAAATACCAGAGATGAATAGAAAATTTGAAATTCAAATACAAGAATCAAGAGAAGCATAAAAGGGTAAACATGAAAGAGAAATCATAGGAGAATAATGTTAAACTGTCTACATTCTGTTATGGGAAGATGATACATGTAATTCCTAATAATTTAATTACTATTAAGACAGAAGGCATATACATAGAAGGCATGCGTATGAGTTAATGATATTGACAAGATGTCCAAAAAATGAAGGGGTAAGAAAGATGTACTGGAAGAGAGGGGAAGAGAAAGAAAAAAAGGGAGATATTTTCTTATATAAAAAGGCATGCAAGAAACAGCTTCACAATGGAAATGGGAGTGGTACCAGGTAACACTGGACCCTCACTCTCATCAGAATTGGTTGAAAGAAAGAAGAAGATATACATATACACTTACACATACATACATACATATACATACATGTATAAATATGTGTCTATGTATATATACATACATGTGTGTATGGTAATATATATATATATACACACATTTATTTGGGTATAGAAATATATCTTACTTAACAGAGAAATAGAAGGGGAAGGTGAGAAGAAAAAAGGAGGGGTGATAAAAGGGAGGACAAATTAAGAGAAGCAGTGATCAGAAATAAAGCAGACTTTTGAGGAGGGATAGCATAAAAGGAAAAAGAGAAGAATAAACAGAAGGCAGGAAATACCCAATAATCATAACAACAAATGTGAAGGAATATACTCATAAAATGAAAGCATATAGCAGAATGGATTAGAAACCAGAATCCAACAATACTGTATGTTCTTTATAAGAAAACAGAAAGAAATACAAAAAGAGTTAAAACAAGGGTGTTGAAACAAAATCTATCATTCTTTTTTTTTTAACTTTTCACATTCATTTTCACAAAATTTTGGGTTCCAAATTTTCTCCCCTTTTATCCCCTCTCCCCACCCAAATACACCAAGCATTCTAATTTTCCCTATCACCAATCTGCTCTCTCTTCTATCATCCCTCCTTTCTCTTGTCCCCATCTTCTCTTTTGTCCTGTAGGGCCAGATAACTTTCTATTCCCCATTACCTGTATTCCTTATTTCCTACTAGCAACAACAATACTAAACAGTTGTTCCTAAAACTTTGAGTTCCAAATTCTCCCCATCCCTCCCTCCCCACCTGTTCCCATTGGGAAGGCAGGCAATTCACTATAGGCCCTATCTGTGTAGTTTTGCAAATGACCTCAGTAACAGTCATGTTGTGTAAAACGGTATTTCCCTCCATCCTATCCTGTCCCTCATTGTTTCTATTCTGTCTTTTGATCCTGTCCCTCCCTGAGTGTTGACTTCAAATTGTTCCCTCCTCCCATTGCCCTCCCTTCCATCATCCCCCCTTGCTTATCTCCTTCTCCCCCACTTTCCTGTACTGTAAGATAGGTTTTCATACCAAAATGAGTGTGCATTTTATTCCTTCCGTTAGTCGAATGTGATGAGAGTAAACTTCATGTTTTTTTCTCAGCTCTCCTCTTTTTCTCTCCACTAAAAAGTCTCCTGCTTGCCTCTTAAATGACATATAATTTACCCCATTCCATTTCACCCTCTTTCCTCCCACTACATTTCTCTCTCACCATTTACCTTAATTTCTTTTAGGATATGGTCCCATCCTATTCAATTCACTCTGTGCTCTCTGTCTCAGTATGTGCATGCATGTGTGTATGTGTGTGTGTGTGTGCATGCACACGTGTACATGTGTGTGTATGTGTGTGTGTATAATCCCACCAACTACCCAGATACTGAAAAATTTTTAAGAGTTACAAATATTGTCTTTCCATGTAGGAATTTTATGTAAACAGTTTTTGGTAAGTCCCTTCTGACTTCTCTTTGTTGTTTACTTTTTCATGCTTGTTCTCATTCTTGTGTTTGAAAGTCAAATTTTCTTTTCAGCTCTGGTCTTTTCATCAAGAATGCTTGAAAGTCCTCTGTTTCATTGAAAGACCATATTTTCCCCTGAAGTATTATACTCAGTTTTGCTGGGTAGGTGATTCTTGGTTTGAGTCCTAGTTCCTTTGACTTCTGGAATATCCTATTCCACGCCCTTCGATCCCTTAATGTAGAAGCTGCTAGATCTTGAGTTATCCTGATTTTATTTCCACAATACTGGAATTGTTTCTTTCTAGCTGCTTGCAAGATTTTCTCCTTGACCTGGGATTTCTGGAATTTGGCCACAATGTTCCTAGGAGTTTCTCTTTCTGGATCTCTTTCAGGCGGTGATTGGTGGATTCCTTCAATACTTATTTTGGCAGTTCTTGATAATTTCATGAAAGATGATGTCTAGGCTCTTTTTTTGATCATGACTTTCAGGTAGTCCCATAATTTTTAAATTGTCTCTCCTGGATCTATTTTCCAGGTCAGCTGTTTTTCCCATGAGATAGTTCACATTCTCTTCCATTTTTTCATTCTTTTGGTTTTGTTTGGTGATTTCTTGGTTTCTCAGAAAGTCATTAGACTCCATCTGTTCCATTCTAATTTTGAGAGAACTATTCTCTTCAGTGAGTTTTTGAACCTTTTTCCATTTGGCTAATTCTGCTTTTGAAAGCATTCTTCTCCTCACTGGCTTTTTGAGCCTCTTTTGCCAATTGAGTTAGCCTATTTTTCAAGGTGTTATTTTCTTCAGCATTTTTTTGGGTCTCCTTTGCCAAGGTATTGACCCATTTTTCATACTTTTCTTGCATCTCTCTCATTTCTCTTCCCAGTTTTTCCTCCACCTGTCTAACTTGATTTTCAAAATCCTTTTTGAGCTCTTCCATGGCCTGAGCCCACCAAACAACCATCTCGGATGTCTGGGATAGAGAGGCCCCACCCTCCACGTCTTTCCCTGATGGTAAGAATAGTTCCTTGTCATAAGAATTGAAAGGCAGGAACATCTGCACCCCATCAAAGTAGCTCTCTATGGTCTTATTTTGCTTCCTTTTTCTGGGCATTTTCCCAGCCAGTTACTTAACTTCTGAGATTCCGCTGCACCCCTGCCTAGATCCGCCGGGCTAGTGCTTGGGGTCTGAGATTCAAATGGGCTTTCCAAGGCAGGTGTGGCTGCTATTCAATGTGAGCTTAAGTTCTGGTGCTGGGGTGGGGGCAGGGCTGCCTCCCAGGCTCAGTTCCCTCAGGGGCTTTATGCAGAGACCTTTAGTAATGGAGCAGATGGGGGTGGGGCCATCTCCCAAGCTCAGTTCCCTCAGGGGCTTTATGCAGAGACCTTCAGTAATGAAGATCCTGCCTGCTCGGGGAGTCTCGGGCTGCCTCTGCTGCCTCTGCCGCTGCTGCCTCTGCCGCTGCCTCTGCTGCTGCCCCTGCCGCTGCCGCTGCCCCTGCCGCTGCCGCCCCCTCCGCTGCTTTCTCCTCAGGGGGCCCAAGCCACGGAGACATCCCGCTCTCCTCTTGGCCAGCCCAGACGTCTCTCTCACTGACGTGTAGCATCTGTGGGCGGAGGGACCTTCCCGCGGGAGATTCCGTCCCTGAAGCCTGCTCGGATCTGCTCCTCTGGGGCCGCGGCCAAGGCAGCACAGGGGTGGACTCTGCTTTCCTGGGTGCGGCGGACCTTTGGGGTTGGCTTTCCAGGGCTCTCTAGAACGGAAATCTTTTCCACTGTGTTTCTGCGCTCCTTGCAGTGGTCCAGAATTCATGGGGAGTTCTTCTTGCAGGAAATATATGGGCTGTGGGTTTGGAGCTAGCATATGTGAGTCTTTTTACTCAGCCATCTTGGCTCCACCCCCAAAAAATCTATCATTCTTCACCTGACGTTTAAAAAAAAAGTAGCACTATCAATCCTAATCTCAGACAAAACAAAAGAAAAAGTAGACCTAATAAAAAAAGAGATAATCAGGGAAATTACACTTTGCTAGATGGCACCATAAATAATGAAATAATATCAATACTAAATATATACACCAAATAGCAGATCATCCAAAATCTTAAAGGCACAAAGAAAGCCTGTGCTGCCAAATTTCAAAGGAAAGCAGGAAAGTGAAGGAAAAAATTTACAAGTTTCTTGATAAAAGCTTCATTTCTCAAATATATAAAAAAATGACCCAAACTCATAAAAGTAAGAGCTATTTCCCTATTGATAAATGGTCGAAGGAAATGAACAATTTTCAGAAAAAGAACCAATGCTGTCTATAGTCAATGAAAAAATTCCTTAAATCAATGGTGATTTGAGAAATGCAAACTAAAACAACTCTGAGGCACCATTTCATACCTAACAGATTAATTAACATGACAGAAAAGGAAGATGACAAGTGCTGGAGATGATGTGGAAAAATAGGGACACTGATGCACTATTGGTTGAATTATGAATTGGTCTAATATTCTGGACAATAATCTGGAATTATGCCCAAAGGGCTACAAAACTGTGTGTACCCTTTGACCCAGCAATATCACTACTCTACCTGTATCCCAAAGAGATCAAAGAAAAAGAGGAAAGGACCAAAAATATTTATAGTAGCTCTTTTGTAGTGGCAAAGAATTGGAAATTGAGGGGATGTCCCTCAATTAAGGAATGGATGAATAAGTTGTGGCATGTGATTGTGATGGAATACTATTATGCTATAAGAAATCACAAACAGGATGGTTTCACAAAACGTTGGGAAGAGTTATGTGATAATGCAGAATGAAATGAGCAGAACAAGGTGATCATTGTACACTGTAACAGCAATATTAAAATGATGACCAACTCTGATGGGCTTAGCCATTTTAATCAACACAATTATCCAAGACAATTCCAAAGTATTCATGATGAAAAATGTTACCCACCTCCAGAGAAAGAAGTGGTTAACTCTAAGTGCAAATTGAAATATATATTTTTAATTTCTTTATTTTTCAACATGGCTAATATGGAAATATGTTTTGCTTTATTTCACATATATCAATGATACGATAATTGCTTGCCTTCTAATGAATGGGAGAGGGAGAGAGAAGGAAGAGAATATGGAACTCAAAAAAAATTTTAAATGAATACTAAATATAAATTTTTAAAAGAAAAATGTCAGTACACATTACAAAAAGAAAGAAATCAAAAGAGACTAGAAATGTCAACAAATACTTGATTTATTTGCCAAGCAGATATGTTAGTCAAAGGAAACACTGGCTCAAAACATAAGCTTGTTTATAAAATCTTATGGAAAAACACAATGTAAGATAATGAACAAAATCATCTTGTAAATTGGCAAAAATCAGTGGAAGGAAAAGAAGATTAAAGAAGGCATTCTGAGATATCCAACTAAACATAGCTATCCTGAGGGCATTTAAGGATAAAATTGAAAGGAGGATCACAAATGGATAATATATATACACACACACACACACACACACACGTATATATATACCCTGTAAAGTATTTTTAATAACAATCTCTTTACCATTAATGACATTATAACTACCTTATTTGGACTGTAATGCTTCAAGCCTATATATAGTTCTTAAAGGAAAAAAATAAAAAATATTGAAGAAAATAAAAATGGTAACATCTGATAAACAAAAAAGCTTCAAGTTCAAGGCAATACAATTCTAAGGGTATGTATCAGTGTTGAAGGTATCTGAAGGAATGAAAGGAAGCAAAAGCACAGAGACAGACAGACAGACACTGGGCAGCTAGGTGGTACACTGGGGAGGCTGGACCTTCTGTTAGGAAGATCTGAGTTCAAATCCAGCCTCAGACACTTGCTAGCTGTGTGATCCTGGTCCAGTCACTGTTGGCTTCAGTTTTCTCATCTGTAAAAATGAGACAGAGAAGGAAATGGCAAACCTCTCCAGTATTTTGCCAAGAAAATTCCAAATAAAGAGTCAGACATGACTGAACAACAACTGAACAGGAGGTGGAGTCAAGATGGCGGAGTAGAAAGACTCACATATGCTAGCTCCGAACCCACAGCCCATGGATTTAATGGAAGAAGAGCTCCCCACAAGTTCTGGATCACTGCAGGGCGTGCAGAAACACAGTGGAAGAGATTTCCATTCCAGAGAGGCCTGGAGAGTGGTCCCCAGGGTCCATCACGCCCTGGAAAGCAAAGCTCACCCCAGCGCTGTCCTGGCCACGGCCCCAGAGGAGCAGATCCAAGCAGGCTTCAGGGACAGAATCTCCGGCGGCCGGGAAGGTCCCTCCACCCACAGACACTACAGGTTAGTGAGAGAGACGTCTGGGCTGGCCGAGAGGGGAGAGGGGGTATCTCCGTGACTCAGGCCCCCTCGGGAGGAAGCAGGGGAGGCAGAGGCAAGGGCAGGAAGCGACAGAGGCAGAGGCAGGGGCGGCAGCCCGGGACTCCCCGAGCAGCAAGCTCAGGTCTCTGCATAAACCCCCTGAAGGAACTGAGCCTGGGAGACGGCCCTGCCCCCACCCGTTCCATCACTGAAGGTCTCTGCATAAACCCCCTGAGGGAGTTGAGCCTGATAGGTGGCCCTGCCCCCACCCCAGAACCAGAACTTAAGCTCACATTGAATAGCAGCCACACCTGCTGCGGAAAGCCCAATTGAATCTCAGACCCCAAGCACTAGCTGGGCGGATCTAGGCGGGGGTGGAGAGGAATCTCAGAAGTCAAGTAACTGGCTGGGAAAATGCCCAGAAAAGGGAAGGAAAACAAGACTATAGAGAGCTACTTTGATGGGGTGCAGATGTTCCCGCCTTTCAATTCCTATGACAAGGAACTATTCTTACCATCAGGGAAAGATGTGGAGGGTGGGGCCTCTCTATCCCAGACATCCCAGGGGGATGTCGGGTGGGCTCAGGCCTTGGAAGAGCTCAAAAAGGATTTTGAAAAGCAAGTTAGACAGATGGAGGAAAAACTGGGAAGAGAAATGAGCAAGATGCAAGAAAAGTATGAAAAACGGGTCAATACCTTGACAAAGGAGACCCAAAAAAATGCTGAAGAAAATAACACCATGAAAAATAGGCTCACTCAATTGGCAAAAGAGGCTCAAAAAGCCAGTGAGGAGAAGAATGCTTTCAAAAGCAGAATTAGCCAAATGGAAAAAGAGGTTCAAAAGCTCACTGAAGAGAATAGTTCTCTCAAAACTAGAATGGAACAGATGGAGTCTAATGACTTTCTGAGAAACCAAGAAACCACAAAACAAAACCAAAAGAATGAAAAAATGGAAGAGAATGTGAAATATCTCATGGGAAAAACAACTGACCTGGAAAATAGATCCAGGAGAGACAATTTAAAAATTATGGGACTACCTGAAACTCATGATCAAAAAAAGAGCCTAGACATCATCTTCCATGAAATTATCAAGGAAAACTGCCCTGACATTCTACAACCAGAGGGCAAAATAAGTATTGAAAGAATCCATCGATCACCACCTGAAAGAGATCCAAAAAGAGAAACTCCTAGGAACATTGTGGCCAAATTCCAGAACTCTCAGCTCAAGGAGAAAATCTTGCAAGCCGCTAGAAAGAAACAATTCCAGTAGTGTGGAAATAAAATCAGGATAACTCAAGATCTAGCAGCTTCTACATTAAGGGATCGAAGGGAGTGGAATAGGATATTCCAGAAGTCAAAGGAACTAGGACTGAAACCAAGAATCACCTACCCAGCAAAACTGAGTATAATACTTCAGGGGAAAATATGGTCTTTCAGTGAAACAGAGGACTTTCAAGCATTCTTGATGAAAAGACCAGAGCTGAAAAGAAAATTTGACTTTCAAACACAAGAATGAGAACAAGCATGAAAAAGTAAACAGCAAAGAGAAGTCTTAAGGGACTTACCAAAAGTGAACTGTTTACATTCCTACGTGGAAAGACAATATTTGTAACTCTTAAAAATTTTTCAGTATCTGGGTAGTTGGTGGGATTATACACACACACATACACACACATGTACACGTGTGCACGCACACACACACACACACATACACACATGCACGCACATACTGAGACAGAGAGCCCAGAGTGAATTGAATAGGATGGGACCATATCCTAAAAGAAATTAAGGTAAATGGTGAGAGAGAAAGGTAGGGGGAGGAAAGAGGGTGAAATGGAATGGGGTAAATTATATGTCATTTAAGAGGCAAGCAGGAGACCTTTTAGTGGAGGGAAAAAGGGGAGAGCTGAGAAAAAAAACAAGAAGTTTACCCTCATCACATTCGACTAAAGGAAGGAATAAAATGCACACTCATTTTGGTATGAAAACCTATCTTACAGTACAGGAAAGTGGGGGGGAAGGAGATAAGCAAGGGGGGGATGATGGAAGGGAGGGCAATGGGAGGAGGGAGCAATTTGAAGTCAACACTCAGGGAGGGACAGGATCAAAAGACAGAAGAGAAACAATGAGGGGCAGGATAGGATGGAGGGTAATTCAGTTAGTCTTACACAACACGACTATTATGGAAGTCATTTGCAAAACTACACAGATATGGCCTATAGTGAATTGCCTGCCTTCCCAAAGGGAATGGGTGGGGAGGGAGGGATGGGGAGAATTGGAACTCAAAGTTTTAGGAACAACTGTTGAGTATTGTTGTTGCTACTAGGAAAGAAGACATACAGTTAATGAGGAATAGAAAGTCATCTGGCCCTACGGGACAAAAGACAAGATGGGGACAAGAGAAGGGAGGGATGATAGAAGAGAGGGCAGATTGGAGATAGGGAAAATTAGATTGCTCTGTGTGTTTGGTTGGGGGGAGGGGATAAAAGGGGAGAAAATTTAGAACCCAAAATTTTCTGAAAATGAATGTAAAAAGTTAAATACATTTTTATTAAAAAAAAAGAAAAACAACTGAACAACAAAGCAGTGAAATTGGCTTTAGAGAAAACCTATGAAATCTTCCCCTTGTCATACTTTTTCAAACGTCTTTCATGACATTTGACACCCTATAATCCTTCCAGGAAAATGTTTCAGAGACATTGAAGTTGTTCTGTTACTCAGCACTTATGGAACCCTGAGCAACCTCACTTTCCTCAGGTGTAAATTGAAGGGATCAGAGTGTTTAAATTTTAAGGTCTCTTCCAACTCTGAAATTCTGGGATTCAATCAGTAAGAAGAAGGTTTCTGAAAATGAGTGTTATGGGGTAGAAAAGAGGAAAAAGGAAAGAAGTCAGGAAGGAGAAAAACTCCTTGGAAGGAACTTTTCTTTCCATCTACCGAGAGAAATGTTCAGAAACATCTATGTGCTTACTTTCAGGACCATGGAATTGTGGTGATAAAAGCTATGTATAACCGCCCTTTTTATGAGAAGTTTGCACCAGACTCTTGGGGTTGTTTACATTTAGATGGAAATTGAGTGCAAAATTATTAGTAACAGCTCAAAAGGACCAAATTTCTTCATACCAAACACAGCATACTCACTAGTTGTTTTTGGCAATGGACCACTGTTAAGTATGGAGGGCAGCCCTTGATAAAGGTCATCCTGTTACCTCTGCAGAAGAAAGATCCTTTAAAAAAATCTCTGTCTTGAACACACAAGTAATCATGGACAGAAAGTTCTCTTCGAGACTATGAAACTGCCAGCTGAGTGAGCCATGTATTCACAATAGGGGAAGAACTTCTGAATCAAAGACCAAAAGCAAAGCCTTCTCATCAATGAGTCCTAAAGGTCCTCTATCCACCAAAGTATCTTCTATTGCTTAATTTCTTTCAAATCCAGCTTACCCTCTTTCATAGGTGAGGCTTTTAATTATCCCAGGATAATTTCCAAATATGATTAGGACTCCTGGGGATTATGAGTCAGGCCAAGGAACCCCAGAATACCAGAATTGAAAGTGCCCTCAGTCTGTTCATTGTGTTCATCTTTCGTTGCCAAAGACCATGCCATCAAAGAAATGATGACACGACTTGCACTTGACTTGGTTTTGAGTGAGGGAGGGCTATGCAGGTCACCAGCCTCACTTCTCCTCCAGAGTCATCTGAATCCAGTGACCAGATATTCATCAGGATGACTGGAGATGACACAGGATGCCCTGGGAGACTTTGGGCCCTTTAGTTCAAGGTCTTTGCAGGTACTCACTTAGGGTGAGGTAACACCCATTCATTGACTAGGACTGTTTAAGCAGTAGCCAGAGCATGGCCCCTTAAATGAGGCCAAGAAAATAAAGACATCAGGTTAGGTGGGAAATAGCAACAGTTACTATTGGTAATCACTCCAAAGCTAGGAGGGTCAAGAAGAGCCCTTACTCAGGGACCCATTGGTGTCCCAGTTTCAGAGTGCAGTAGGTTTAAGGTTTGGGGAGAGGACAGAACAGGAGAAGGGGAAGGGAAGGGAAGGGGCCAGTAAAACCCAACTCAACTGGGCATCTTTTGGCCATCCAAATTTACTGTCCTTTGAAGAGGAGAAGGAAGGAGAAGGGGAGGCAGACCGGAGAGGAGAAGTTGAGTTATCCAGCTAGCTGGGTCCCAATTCAGCCAGCTGCATCCACTCATAGAATTGTGTTCGTCCTTCATTGCCAAAGAAGACCACCATTCCATCAGAGAAATGATGCCATTTGATAAAGATAACAGAGAGAGCAGCAAATTGATTTTCTGAGGGTTATACAGTTTGTAGATGACAGATCCAGGATCTGAATCCAGGTCTTCTGATTCCACATCCAGTGCTCTTTCCACTACACTACACTGCCTTTCTAACTAAGGAATTAAGCAGGGAAAGATGATGCCAAGACATCACTGCTCCTGGCACAAGAGGATCATCACATGGCAAATGATGTTATCAGAGAGCTTGGAGGGTTGACAGGATTTCAGAGTTATAAGAGATTCTCATGTATGGTCCAACTGTATCCTGATGGAGAACATCTTATGGTCACCCCAGTATGTGGTGGGTTGCCCAGGATTTATTTGAGGACATCTAGCTGGGGGCAACTCACTTCCTCCCAAGACAGCCCATTCCATTTTAGGATGCCTCTCATTAATAGAAAGTTTTTACTGATACCTGGATAAATTTTGTTTCTTTGAAATTTCTACTGTCCCTAGTTTTGCCTCCTGGGGTCAAGCCGAACAAATATAATCCTTCTTCCATAAGAGTCCTTCAAATACTTTCATGTCTTTCCCAAGCTTTGTCTTCTCCAAGCCACCTATCCCAGTTCCTTCAACTGATCCTAATATGGTATGAACTAGAGACTGTTTACCATCTGGATTGTCCTCTTATGGACACTCTGCAGCTTGTGAGGACATGGCACCCAGAACTGAACACAAGGTTCTAGACATAGTTTGACCATGATGGAATACAGTAGGACTATCGTATCACTTTCCTAGTTTTGAACATGATGCCTCTCTTTGTACTATCTGAATCTGCATTGACTTTCATAGCTGCTGGATCATACTGATGACACATTTAAAACTTGAGGCCCACTAAAACCCCCAGATCTTTTTCTATAAAACTTCTCTCTAGCTACATTGTTCCCAATAAAAAAGCTCACATGTCAGAGCATCTAGGATAGCTCCTATTTGTATCTAAATTCTCTCTGGTAATTGTGTTTCTTTTACTCACTATTATCTAGTAGGATCCCACTCATTAATTCTAGGTGAGGGATAACAAGAAACATTAATGAGCTTATATTCTAGTAGGAACATAAAGCTAAGGCATAAATAACTATAAAACATATTAAATGTTTGCAAGAGCTACAAAGTACAGTATGAGTTATGAGGAAGAAAAGGTCATGGAGGTGGCATCTGAGCCTGAGCTTGAAGGAAAGGTAGAAATCAACAAGTAGTAGTATTGTGGAGAAAGACATCCCAGGCATAGAGAACAGTGTGAGCAAAAACACTGAGGCAGGAAGGTGCCATTCATTTGGGACTAGATATCTATTATAATATTATTATCTATTATAATATTCTAGGTGAGGAAAAGTGACCTTGAACTAAGAGAGGCAGCAATGGGAATAGAAAAGAGGAAATAGATATAAAAATAACGCCGAAGTCAAATACAGCATTGGATGATTGTACGTGGTGAGGAGGGAAGAGGTAAGGGAAAGAAAGAGAATAATCATTTATTAAGCAGCTAATATTTTGTCAAGCACTGTGGTAAGTATTTTACAATTTTATCCTTACAACCCTATTATCTCCATTTCACAGTTGGGGAAACTGAGTCATGTACCAGGGTAGTAAGTAAGCAAGATCTGAACTCAGAACTTCTAAATTTCAGGTCCCGCATTCTATCAATTATGCCAAAGTTAAATATGACTCTAGGGTTTTGAGCCTGAGTAACAAGTATAATGATTGCATCCTCAGGAAACCAGAAGCTTCCTCCCATAGGGTCTTCCCTTTTTTTTCTGATGATAGGGAGGCAGCCTCTTGAGCTCACACAGGAACCAATTCAAGCTGTCTTGTGGCCTAGAGGTAATAAACCACTCAGTGATGGTTTCAGTTAAACTTGATGTCTTAGTAAATCTCTCCTTTCTGCAGTACCATATGTTAGAAACATTACATGGACTGCTGCTTGGTAACTCACAAGTCACTCAGAGCCAATAGGAATTAGTCCCTAAATTTGGTCCCTGGAAACATCTGGTGTAGCTCAATCATTCTGATGATTGGTTGGGGCTTTCACTTTTGTCTTGTAGTGGAAGACTTTTCCTTTCTCCTCCCCACCTGCTGAGGGATCTTGAGCTTGAGGCTATGTGTTGCACATGTTCCCCAAACTCGCTGGGACCCTGGACAGGGAAGCTCTTGTGAAGACTTCTCTTTCAATGAACGTTTCCTGTCCATCTGCTGAGGATTAGAATTAGCTTCTGGGATAGCAGCTTTTCCACACTACATTCCAGGTTCCAGGAACAGGGAAACTAATTAGAAATACGAATCTGCTTTTTATTTTCCCTCCAAAGGGGCAAAGGGATAGTGGAGAGCAGAAGGAAAATCCATTCCCATTAAAATCTGTTAGGTGAAAACAAGAGCCAGATTCTTAAATTATGACTAGGAAGCACTTGCACTGATTTGGGCTTGCATAACTTGGATGGAACAAAGAGTGACTCACACATCACTCTTGTGCCGCTAGTCTGCAGTTCAATGACACTGGCCCTCTCTGGTCTTTGTGCTGTTTCATAGGCTACCTCCCATGCCTGGGATGTTGTTCCTTTTCACCACTACTTCTTGGATTTCATCAAGATTCAGTTCATTTCTCCAGATCCCAGGGCCTCCCCCTCCTCCAAATCAGTACCTTTCCACCTCCTGAGATTCTGTGATTAAATCTCATTTTCACTGATGTAAATGCATACATCATAAGATATGTAATACTATACAATAGATAAATAGATACATATATCTTGTATGTACTTTTTTTGCAGTCTTCCCACTTAGAATATGAATTCTTTGAAGACAGGAACCATGTTTTTGCCAATCTCTATATCTTCAGCACTTAACACAGTGCATGGCACATAGTAAACACTTAATAAATGCTTATTCACTGAGTGACTGATTGACAAGTCTTCTTTGCCTCTGTGTCTGTCAGATGGATCATAAAGCTTAAAGGGGTTCCAAGGGTCATTTCATCTAAATGCTCTATGAGGAATCTTCAGATCTCTCTCTCTCTCTGTGCCTGTCTCTCTTTTCTGTCTCTGTCTTTTTCTGTCTCCATCTCCCTTTCTTTGCGTTTCTTATGCTCTGTCTCTGTCTCTATCTCTCTGTCTCTCTTTATCTCTGTTACTCTGTCTCTCTATATCTCTGTCTTTCTGTCTTTTTCTGTCTCTCTCTTTCTGTCTCTGTCTTTGTCTTCTGTCTGTTTCTCTATCTCTCTCTGTCTCTCTAACTCTCTCTCTCTCTGTCTTCTGTCTGTCTCTCTGTCTCTGTTTTTCTCTCCTGTCTCTCTCTCTGTCTCTTCCTCTCTCTCTGTCTTTGTCTTCTGTCTGTTTCTGTCTCTGTCTGTCTCTGTCTCTGTCTTTCTCTCTCTGTCTCTCTGTCTCTGTCTTCTGTCTCTCTTTCTGCCTCTCTCTCTCTGTCTCTGTCATTCTCTCTCTGTCTGTCTCTCTCTCTGTCTCTTCCTCTCTCTCTGTCTTTGTCTTCTTTCTGTTTCTCTGTCTCTCTCTGTCTCTGTCTCTGTCTCTCTCTCTCTGTCTTCTGCCTGTCTCTCTGTCTCTGTTTTTCTCTCCTGTCTCTCTCTCTCTGTCTCTTCCTCTCTCTCTGTCTTTGTCTTCTGTCTGTTTCTGTCTCTCTCTGTCTGTCTCTGTCTTTCTCTCTCTGTCTCTCTCTATCTCTCTGTCTCTGTCTTCTGTCTGTCTTTCTGTCTCTCTCTGTCTCTTTCTCTCTGTCTCTCTCTGTCTTTGTCTTCTGTCTGTTTCTCTTTCTCTCTCTGTCTCTGTCTCTGTCTCTCTGTCTCTCTCTCTCTGTCTTCTGTCTGTCTCTGTCTCTGTTTTTCTCTCCTGTCTCTCTCTCTGTCTCTTCCTCTCTCTCTGTCTTTGTCTTCTGTCTGTTTCTGTCTCTCTGTAGTTCTCTCTCTGTCTCTGTCTCTTTCTCTCAGTCTCTCTCTGTCTCTGTCTCCTGTCTGTCTTTCTGTCTCTCTCTCTGTCTCTGTCTTTCTCTCTCTGTCTCTCTCTCTGTCTCTCTCTGTCTCTCTGTCTCTGTCTCCTGTCTGTCTTTCTGTCTCTCTCTCTGCCTCTGTCATTCTCTCTCTGTCTCTCTCTGTCTCTTTCTCTCTGTCTCTCTCTGTCTCTGTCTCCTGTCTGTCTCTCTGTCTCTCTGTCTCTGTCTTTCTCTCTCTGGCTTTCTCTGTCTCTTTCTCTGTCTCTCTCTGTCTCTGTCTTTTGTCTGTCTTTCTGTCTCTCTCTCTGTCTCCGTCTTTCTCTCTCTGTCTCTCTCTGTCTCTTTCTCTCTGTCTCTGTCTCTGTCTTCTGTCTGTCTTTCTGTCTCTGTCTCTCTCTCTGTCTCTGTCTTTCTCTCTCTGTCTCTCTCTGTCTCTTTCTCTCTGTCTCTCTCTGTCTCTGTCTCTCTGTCTCTGTCTCCTGTCTGTCTCTCTGTCTCTCTCTCTGTCTCTGTCTTTCGCTCTCTCTCTTTCTCTCTCTGTCTCTGTCTCTTGTCTGTCTTTCTGTCTCTCTCTGTCTCTCTGTCTCTGTCTTCTGTCTGCCTTTCTGTCTCTCTCTGTCTCTGTCTTTCTCTCTCTGTCTCTGTCTTTTTCTCTCTGTCTCTTTCTCTCTCTCTGTCTCTGTCTCTGTCTTCTGTCTGTCTTTCTGTCTCTCTCTCTGTCTCTGTCTTTCTCTGTCTCTTTCTCTCTGTCTCTCTGTCTCCTGTCTGTCTCTCTGTCTCTCTGTCTCTCTCTCTCTGTCTCCGTCTTTCTCTCTCTGTCTCTCTCTGTCTTTCTCTCTCTGTCTCTCTGTCTCTGTCTCCTGTCTGTCTTTCTGTCTCTCTCTGTCTCTCTGTCTCTGTCTTCTGTCTGTCTTTCTGTCTCTCTCTCTGTCTCTGTCTTTCTCTCTCTGTCTCTTTCTCTCTGTCTCTTTCTCTCTGTCTCTCTGTCTCTGTCTCCTGTCCGTTTTTCTGTCTCTCTCTGTCTCTCTGTCTCTGTCTTCTGTCTGTCTTTCTGTCTCTCTCTCTGTCTCTGTCTTTCTCTCTCTGTCTCTTTCTCTCTGTCTCTCTCTGTCTCTTTCTGTCTCTCTCTGTCTCTCTGTCTTTGTCTTCTGTCTGTTTCTGTCTCTGTCTGTCTCTGTCTCTGTCGTTCTCTCTCTGTCTCTGTCTCTTTCTCTCTGTCTCTCTCTGTCTCTCTCTCTCTGTCTCTTTCTCTCTCTGTCTCTCTCTGTCTCTCTCTGTTTCTGTCTCCTGTCTGTCTCTCTGTCTCTCTCTGTCTCTGTCTTTCTCTCTCTGTCTCTTTCTCTGTCTCTTTCTCTCTGTCTCTTTCTCCTGTCTGTCTTTCTGTCTCTGTCTCTCTCTCTCTCTGTCTCTGTCGTTCTCTCTCCGTTTGTCTCTGTCTCTGTCTCTCGGTAATTATAAAACAAGCTAAGTTCCAACGTAGTTACATGTGACATGATGCAATGATCACTGATTCCTGCTATTGCTGTTGCCCCACCTCAGCCCCTATATGGGGAGGCTCAATACGAGTTATATACAGCCTTAGTATATAAATATATACATATATAATACGAGTATATACAGCCATCCCATCCACCTCCTCTCCTCTAACCCTCCTCAGAATGAGTTTCCATGCTTTCAACACAGATCTAGGACAGGAGCATTGATCCTGGAGTCAGAGGAGCAGGGTTCAGATTCCTACCTCTGATAGTGCCTACATGATATGGGTCAAAACACACAAGATCTCTAACCTTCAGTTTCCTCATCTGTAAAATAATGGGGTTGGACTCAATGGCTTCTGGGTGTTTCAGCACTAGATCTGATGACTTTGCAATAGATAATGAGAATTACAGAGTGATTAGCTATTTGTAATCATCACAAATACCTAGAGTCCCCATTTTATTAACAGCTTGGGTTTCCTAAAGCTAGCTTGTAAGTCAGTTGTTTGGAACTAAGGTCATATTTTCTCATAGAAACAATGCCATACATAATGAGTTGGTTCCTAGGTCAGGTCACAAAAGTCCATGTGCCCCAAAATGAAATGTTTAGACAATGAAACATTTTCTTTTATCTGAGAAAATAAGTTCTGAGAGATAGATGGATAGATAGAAGCTTCTCCAGTACCTTAATGGTCCCATAAGCCTTTGAGATCACAAAGGTTCTGTCTGTTGGAGTTGAGTGTAGGAGAGTAGGTACATAACTTAAAAGTCAAGATTTCTGAGAGAAGAGTTTTGTAGGAAACTTGGAACCCTGGGATGAAGGAGGAGAAAACAATGGTAAATGGTACAACATGCCCTATAGGGGACTTTGAAATTTCTCCTCCCTTAGTGCCAATGTCAGATATTGGATATTGGTGTAATTTAAGGAGGCTTAATTGTTCTTTCTGACTCTTGGCTTGGGACCTGTTTCATTCATCTTCAAACCATCAGCCAGTGGGGCAGTCAGTAGAGGTAGACTTCTGACTCTTAGGCAATCAAAAGGCCAATCACATGCTCAGTCAAACATCAAAATACACCATTGGCAGTGGGGGGGAGGGGGTCCTGTTGAGGGACAAACAAGTAATCCACCTTGTCTTTTTTTCCTTAAAGTCTAGAGAAGAGTAAGTAGAAGAACAAGAAATGAACTAAACTTGAAATTGTTCCTTCTTGAAAGTTTGGAGCAGGAAGTAGGGAAGCATTTGTGGCTTGACTTGAGGTGCTAGCATTGAGAACATTTGCAGTTAATGTATTTTCCTGATTTTGTCCCACTTTTATATTTCTCCTTTTTTAACATTTTTATTTGAAGTTTTGAATTCCAAATTCTCTCTCTCTTTTCCTCCCAACAGATATAGTTTATGTATGTCTTGCTTTTATTTTTCAAGCAAATTATCCATTTTCAACGCTGCATGATGTCATGTTGGCAGCAAAATGACTTTGTATTTTGAGGAAGGAATTAAGAGGGATGGGGAACTTATGAGCATTAGTTTGGAGAGACTGAACTTAGATTGAACAAGTTTGGAAGAAACCAGATACAGCTGTACTAGATACAGCTCATTAGGCCCAGACCTAGTGTTTCTGTCTTAGACAGCGCCTTTACATGGGACAAATAGACTACATATGTAAATTTATCAATAAGGGCATGTGATCCAAAAAACGTAGAGACCACATCATTTAGAGTATTTTTTCTCCTTTATCAACAAGCCTACTTCTCTAACTAGGTATAACATTGTTAGCACATATGTCCCAAAAACGTGTAGACTCGTGGCTTTTTTCTACATAAAAATTTTCACCTGGCTCCCTGAGGATCTACTCTTCCCTTGCTCTAATTTTCATTTTTCCCAAGTAAACTCTATTTTCTTTTTAAGTTTTCTCCTTGATGCCTTCTCCTTCCCTTCAGCCCTAGTGAAAGACATCTCCCTCCTCTCTTCTGCCCCAGTTTCCCAATCTCTCCTAGACAAGAGCTGGGGGACTGTCACAGTGATTGAGGACATGGCCAGATGTGCATGGCAGGTCACCAGGCCCAGATGAATTTCTTTCAAGCACCTCTGAATGAAATTGCTTGGCCACTGTGAGTTATAGTTAAGGAAAAGATGTCACAGGAATAGAGGGAGGCAGATGTTGTCCTGGTTTCTTAATATGGAAAAAAGTTAGATTCTTCACACTACAGATCTGTAAGCTAGATGTCAATTCCTGGAAAAGTCCAAGAAGAGATCATTGAAAGAATATTTTGTGTGTGAGAGTCTGAAAAAGATTTTTAATTTCTTTGTAGTAGTGAGATCAAAAACAAGGTACCAAATGCTTGGAGTGGAAGCAGACGCAGCAAGGGTAGACTCTTTCATAGTGACATGCACACAACAAAGGTCTTTTCACCATAACCACTGCATAAAGAGAAAGATGGATAAGATATATGGTTAGGTGAGAATCAGTTCATACAGGATATTAAATTTTCAGTATGAGCATTTACTCCATGGAAATGGGCAAACGCTACAAATCAGGGTTTAATTCATTGTTTTGTTAACTGTCTACACTTAAAGTAATGGATAAAATGTTGATAATACAAATTAAATTTTAAAGTCTGTCTAGCATGCCATTTTTTCTTCTGGAGAGCCAGTTGTGACACATTTACTAGCCCACCCAAGGTAACAACCTTAAATCTTAAGGAACAGAGAATGGAGATTCCTAGGATGCTAGATCTGAAAAAAGGCACCTGGTATTATCAATCCTCTATTTGACAAATGAGAAATCAGTGCTCCAAGAGATAAAGGGAGGGATCCTTGGTCACACAAGGTGTGATAGAACAAGGATTTGAATTGAGGTCTTCTGACTCATAGTTTAGTGCTCTTAGAATCACTTTCTAGATAGGGGTAGGGAACCTACAGCCTCAAGGCCACATGCAGCCTTCTAGGTCCTTGGATGCGACCTTTTGACTGAGTTCAAATTCTACAAAACAAATCTTTTCTTAAGGGGATTTGTTCTGTGAAGTTTGGAGTCAGTCAAAGAGTTGCACTTGAGAACCTAGAGGGCCATATGTGGCCTCAAGGCCATAAGTTCCCCACCTCTGGACCTATTCAAATGCTTAAAAAAAAAAAACCAAAACTTGTTCTGGGGATTAAATTATTTTGTCCCTAATTTTTTCATGGAAAAACTAAGAGGAGGTAAGTTTTTTTAAGATTGTCTCACATAACGACTTCTATTGTTCCTTCCCTATCCCCCTTTTTTTCTTCTTCCTCCACCTTTTCTTCAAAGGTTCCCAAGAGGCTGATGAATGATTTTCCCAAAAATCATTTTCTGGGAATAAAATGTCTCCCTGCAGTGGCTGCTACCTAAGTCTAGCTGCCCAGGGCTGAAGTGTGAAAACTAATAAAGGAAACTGAGCATGAGCCATATGATGTGTTCCAGGAGAGGGAAAAAATAAAGACATGAGGCACCCTCCCCCTCATCATTTCTCTACTAGAATTCAAGAACTTGTGGGTCTCAGCCTTTCATCTCCTGCATCTTCCTCCCAGGAAAAAGCAACAGATCAGCAAGTTCCTCTGAGATGAAGCAAACAAAAATGACTCTTTACTCTAGGTATGAGTACAATTGGTGATATGTCCGGAGGACCATTTGTCTAAATTTGTGAGGCATTCTTTTGAGTACTCTCCAGTAGCAACCCAAATTGTCCAAACTCCCCATCTGCTGGAGGTCAACTAATTCCTAGAACAGGAATATCATCACTACTCTCCCCATAGACCCTCTCCATTCTCTCTCAAGGTCCTATACCCTCCATGGTTTGGCAGAAAGACTTCTGGACTTGGAATCAAGAAGATCTGGGTTTAAATACTACCATTGACCCTAGTTGTGGGACACAAATCACTAAACCTCTTTGATCCTTAGTTTCCCCATCTGTAAAATGGTGTTAATTACATTTTAGTACTTACTGCATAGGATTGTCATGATACTGAAAGACAATAAGGTATATAATGTGCTGTGCAAATTATCAGCAGTGTTTTATGAACTATTTATATCACAGGTTTCTAGGAAGGAAAACATTTTTGAAATGATAAAGCATAAAATAAACATGAGTTATTCCTAATAGACAATCTTTCTGATTCTCCTTAGACTTTTACTTGCTTTGGGGAACTTCTGGGACCTTGGAAGACAAAATCACTATGCAAAGGTCTGATTTAATAAACCTCAATCAACTTACATTTCCTAGTCCATAGGCATCAAAG